>BLKR01006264.1:0-60910 GCA_011170035.1 Teleogryllus occipitalis
ATATTAGCCCCACAAATTTGAGGCTGTATATATCATGACACAATTAATATTATTGCATTATTTTAACGCAGAAAAGAATATTAATTCTTTCTTAATGATAACCTATTTTCAAAAATATCGTGTCATAAAAAATAACGAAGTAACATCAAAAGATTTATATCACGGTGGTAAAGTTTTTGACTGGAAAAATTAGGCATTTTAGTTTTGATTTTTCCCCTCCCAAATATTGTTACATTCTAAGTGTTTGCTATGGTCATTATAATAGAATATATTTCCTATCATTTGTCATTTTCTTGTTAATTTTGGACATAAATAAATAACAACTCTTAAAGTGTAATACATTAACACCAATTTTCTACTGTATAATATTAGCCCTGGCTGATCTTTATAACATTGTCAAAAAACAATCTGAACGCTAGAGATTTTTGTTTAATGAAATCTCTTTTTAAAAATAGATCTTGTATTAAGATAAATTGAACACCCTGTTTTCTTTTTTAAAAACTGCAAATGCTTCACTTTCTTTTCGCATCGGAAAGGAGGTAGTCTTGCCGTGTACCTGGTGGTGAGGGGGAACCGTGTCAGGTGAGTTAACTTTAAAGACCCGAGTTCGAATCCCGACGAGTAGAAAATATTTTCTGCTGTAGTAGGTCTTTTTTTTTGTTTCTTTTCTGCAGGTTCACATAGTCCGTATTGAATATTGCATAGCAATTACGAATAATACGTGAAAATATATATGCTGTTGAGGCAACACTTGTTTTGAACATAAAACACTTTGTAAATAGTATGTATAGAAAGATAAACTTTATTTAGGTGAGTAAACTTAGACCATTCACTTTGATTCTCTAACTTAAAACTTGACGTAACTGGAACAGTGTCGTCATAAGAGTTATTATGATACATATATCCTTTATTTTTAAAATCTTAGGCCCCGAAACGCACCTCAAATTAATTATTAATATAATAGTAATAGCTACTTATATATAATATAATTTCATAATTATTTCCAAGAACCGGAACGCCGTTCCGTTGCGTATCTACAGAAATCAAGCCTTTTATATACAGGATATTCGGGGAAGAAATGTCGAATCTTCGAAAAATAGCTGTTAAGACAATTTTAAGCTTATTTTGTCTAATAAACTACACGGATATTCCAAATGGCTAAGCCGCAATAAACATTCAAAAGTTGGTTTGGCTATATGTTTTCTAGGCAACTATTTGCGTTGTAGAAGCATATAAACACTTCATTAATATCTAAATTGTTTATGATTAACAAAATAAATGAATACATTTGATCAGAAAGAAAAATTTACCTAGAAATAAAAAAGCACCCAATTTTCACAGTTCGACTGCTTTTTTATTTCTTGGTTAATTTTTTTCTGAACTAATATATTAATTTATATTGTTAATAATAAACATGTTACATGTTTCTGGTCTGTTTACATGATTCTAGAATGCAAAGTTTTGCGTAGAAATCATATTTTCAAACCAAAATTTGCGTGTTTATTGCAGCTCAGCCATTCAAAATATCTACGTAGTTTATTAGACAAAGTATGATTAAAATTGTTTAAACAGCTTTTTTCAAACTTTCGACGTTTCGTTCCCCGATACTCTGTATATCCATGCTTCTTTAAAACCAAAAACAATAATTTGCGTACTGAAAACTAATTAATTAAACCCATGGCAGTATAATTGTTAACATAAGTACTGTCACACATCTTTCGCGGGATAAGGAGTAAAATTTAAAGAAAAATTATAGTTCACATGAATTTTGACAAATTGCGTCTTACTTTCTATGATATTCAAATGGTAATATTATATTACAATATTCAATTGGTTAACAATTTCGGCTAAAGAGTCTTGTTTGATAATTCTCCAATTTCGTATTGTAATAAGATATCTTATGATACTCATGTCGTAAATAACTATTTGACAACTATTATGTTTAGTGTATGTGTCTAGCAGGTTTTGTATTCTGAGCAACTGGATCATACGAATCACGTTTACTACGTTATTCACACAGGAGCACATGAATCTCAAAAAGTATTTAATAATATAATCCTTGCTGATGAATCAACGTTTTATTGATGATTTTAATTTTGAAAATTTTCATTAGTTTGGATGTTTAAATATAGGTATCACATGTAATTACATGTCTGTTAAACACGATAGCATTATATGAAGTAAGAAACATTGTTTTTCGTTTGATCATTCAACTTCATCAATCACTCAAAATTACTTTAATTTTTTCTGCTTATCAGTTTTTTAATCTCAGATCTTCGATGAAGACATGAATCAAATAACATCGTAGATATTTGAGTGTTTTAAAAATAATAACGTGAATAAATGCTTATATTTATTGAATTGGTTTTATAATAACCTGTAAAGACATGGGTTTTGTGTTGGTTTTGGGGATGTTGAAAACATTCAAATAGTAAAGGCAATGTTATGCTGGTGACCTTTAACATTGTTTATTTGATATTTTTCTTAGGGATAGTTTATAATGGTTAAACGTTTTCAAAGAGTGCACATTAGATACCTCGAATGACCCGTTTCCGTTTAATAAACCGCTACGTTCTCGCTGTACAGATGGTCGTGCAAAATTCAAGGTTTTGATAGATTCGTAGAATGGCGGCCAACAAACCACCTTCGAACCCTGACGATACTGAAATGTAGTCTGTGTTGGGAAGGTCATATCACTTGACCACCAAGTTCGTTCTATGTATTTTCACTGGGAAATGCTAGTGCATTGATATTTACTAAACTGTAAACAAACGCTAAATCTCTTTTAATTGTTATAACATCTGTTTTGCTTTCTTTTAGTAATATCAACTCGTTTTACCAAATACGTGAGTTTGTTATATTTTTACACGCTACAATTATTTAATTTTACAAATATTTATTTTCAAGCATTTAGGAATTCATGAAATTTCATTGAAACGTTCGCCATTCTAAAAACCTTTTAAATGTATATTAAATATATTAATGTTGTTTAAAAATATGTATTAACAATGCGTAGATTTAGCACATAAAGCTCTGATTTGAACATTATACAATGAAATCATCAAATTAACAGTTTTAGAAAGGAATGATAAATTGAATTGAAAGTATTAACTTAAAGTTTATATACGTTTATTTAGAAATTTCTATACTTGTGTAAATATTGTGATGTGTGATTCTACTCATGTGATCTTTCAAAACACAAAATTGAATATTTCTGTATTTGAAAACCTTAACACTATCTTCATCCAATCCAGTGCAGTTTATAGCAAACAGCTAAGCAATATGTTTCCCTATTTTTTAATGGTAATGGTTAAACAAGAGGAACAAATAGTTTCTGACTCTCGGTGTTAACAGGGAACTTAAAAAAATTAATAATACAGTTATTCGGTTGGTCAACACCCCTTTGATAGAAAAACAGAAACAATTGTTTGGGCGTAATGCACCTTGAAAAATATTTTTTTTATAATCAATTTCTTTCCTATTTGATAAATAAATCGACTTGCAAATTGCAGGACTTAAAAGAGAATATAAAAACCAAATAAAAGTTATGCTCATACTCGCCGTAAAAATACGAATTTAGCATAATTAAATTGGCCACAGAATTTGTTTACAAGCAAGTGCATATTAAGCGTATGTGGCAGGCAAAAGCGCGGCATTGGAGAACTGTTTTTTCAGTAGGCCCATCCCACGCTATTCTGCTAGCGCGAATTAATTAAGCGCAAACAAATGGGGTCTACTAAGATGTTAATTTCTTATAAACAATTACATATATCTCGAGAACGAGATATAATAGCACCGAACGGATTCAGGAATTTTGCATCACATTTAAACGCCATTCAGATTAGACAATAAAAAAATTTGCAACAATTGCAAATTTATAAACAATTTCCAAATTTTGCAAATCTAAAGTGGGGAGAGTCTCCCGATGTCCCAGAACCAAAAACAGCGAATTAACAATTTTGCAACAATTTATAATTTTATAAACAAATTCGAAATATGCGTTAGAACGGCCGGGAAGGCTCCGCAAATTGTGCCTGAAATGAATATCTCAAAATAGCATTTTGTCAGGAGTTACAAATCGATTACTAAAAGTTAGAATAATTGTTGCTAAAATGATAAATATTTACTGGTCTACAGACAATCATTCTGGACGGAAAACCCCGCTTAGAAATATTTTTTTCGTCGTGGCGTACGCGCAGGCAAACTACCTTCCTTCGGCAGGGAAATATGACGATATTTCCGTCTCGTACGTAAACGAACTAGCCCCCTCCCCCTGAGACAGCGTTCTTTCTGCCCCTTGGGATGTTGCACCAATCACAGACAACTGTGGTTCTACCTGCTAGCGATTGGTCAACGCGTCCCTCCCCCTGCCCTCCCCCAGGCCGAGGGGTGTCCAAGTTTGTCGGCGCGGTGTGGAAGATAGAATTTTGAACGACATTTTTCTGAGGGAGAGGGTACGTAATGAACGAAACCATTCATAACCTAATTTGCATTCATGAAGGTACAACAAGATAGTTTTCAATGTACATGCAAAAGTGTTTATATGGCTTGGTTGTGATAAATCGTACGTAACTATTGCATGTAATATTTTATGACCTTTCATCAAGAAAACTCCAAATCTTGCTCAATTCCAGGATTTCTAGTGTATATTGTTTGGTACACCTAAATCTGGCTGAAAAGTCCCTATCGTCGTACTAACAAAAACAATTTCTTCTTTCCCTGAATACATGCGGGCGCACAGACATTTCCAGGCTTTATAAAATATTGTCCAATATATATTGCAGAGCTTTCTCCATTTTTCTCTGCTGTGTGCTCGAAATGAATTGAACCGCGCAGCGCTGCAATCAGCTTAACCAAGCGTTAACTGCTGCTAACGGAGCTGAGATCGCGCGTTAAATTTAACTGAAAGTTAGCAAGCGTTAAAGTTTGGTGAAACACGTATTTTCTCTAACGAACCGTTAAAATATCCTAACGTCTAGTTAACGTGTTAACAAGGATTGGTGAAACGGGCCCTTAGTAATTTACCTGTTTACTTAGTAAAAGCAGATACTCGCTGTAATTGTTTATTGTTGTCAGGGACTGTGATATCAGACACTGTGAACCACACAATCTGTGGGAATATTCTTCAATCAATACACGTTCAGTGAAAACCATACGTTGAAATGTGAAATATTAGATTAATCCCTTCTCCACACGTCAAGAAAAAATGGTTTTGTGTCATTTATAAGATGCTTTTGTCACAAAACTCCAATGTGATACTCCTGGATGAATGTGCTGTTGGATGAATGTGCTGGATGAATGTGCTTCTGCTGGATAGACAATTATCCCCGTACATGCATATTGAGAATTAAGGCGAAAATGAAGATTTTTGTAGATTATACAATGAAGAAATAAGAAATCACACTTACAGATCGCAACACGCGTTTTGTTGCAACCCTGCTGCAATCTTTCGTGACTAAAAAGGTGAATTCTATGCTCTTAATACCCGTTTTTTAGCGTTTTCCAAAGGGCCTGAATCAAAATTCCTCTTGTCAAAAGGCATATTTTTAATCCATTCTACTTAATAAGATTTTTCTGATATTCACTGAGTATAACAGTGTCAGAAAAGTGAAGAATATGAACATTGATGCAGAATTTATATACTCGGTATTATCTGCATTTTAATGGTGCGGGTCTACGACTGGTGTTTGTTTACTGTTTGATTGATTTTTTCGTGTTTCCGAGCACGTCAACTGCTTTGGTCATTAGTCCCGTTAGTGTAGTGCATGTTTTTTTTCTCGGGAGATGGTTCCCCCACTGGATGGCGAGATCCAGCGCCGACCTACCGTCGGCTAGTGGGGTTTCCCCCTAACTCTCCCACCAGCGGGGCACCGCCCCAGCCGGGACGAGCTCTAAGCTCCCGACCGGTCTCCCGGAATATGTGGTAGTGTAGTGCATCTTAGTGTAACTGTGTGTGTAAGGGGAGAGGATAGGACAAGGAAGAGGTAGGAAAGATCGCGCGCGGTCCGTCGCCCGTTTGTTAGGGCACTGCTCCGGCATTCGCCTGGTATTGATCGGAGAAACCACGGAAAAATACCGATCAGAGCAGCCGGCCGCTAGAATTCTCCTCCAGAACGTGACTGAATTCGACCTAGCTGAAAAGCTAGTGTCAAAAATTTAGTGTAGAAAATCTGCCGCCGTCACGTCTCGAACCTAGGACCTCCCGGTCAGAGGCGCTGCAGTGACATCAGTTGATGCACTGAGCTACCGCTCCCGGTTAGTGTTTGTTTGTTAATAAATGTTTGGCTACTATTAGTCGTTTTAGAATGTTCACATACGAGTAGATCATTTAGGTCCAGCACCAATGGTTCTGAACCTTCATCATATAATGCATAGTTACCAGTGTGGTAGTTCGAAGTTCCATGCCCAAGCTGTCTTCACTTTTAAATAATAGCTATACAAAGAACAATGTTTTGGTAGTGGTCAAACTAGTTGTAATTATTAAACATTACTATTGAAATTATTAATATTTCATTTTATATTATTGACTACGAATAGACTTTAAAAATATTCTTTTATTGACTTATCCAGAAACAAAACTAATTCTAAATAATCTGAGAATCAGTTTTGAATCATAATACTACAATTTCAACTTCATGAAATATATTAAAATGTATTATTATATTTTAACTAATTTTTGTAGTATTAAATAAATACAAGTTTTGTTTAATTGCGTAGACAAACTCATTTTCCTTCAAAAAACATCAATTCATGATTTTATAAGTGCTGAGAGAAACATTTCTTATTATATTTTAGAACGTTTCATGAAGTTAATATGTCTAGAGATATCTTGAAATGAAGCACTGAAGTCAGCAGTTAAACAATTCTCTTGAAACAGCAGTTTTTCTGAAAGACACATTTAAATATCCAGTTAATTTTTGTTTGATACAAATAAGGGCAATAGAGTGCAGGAGTTCCTCATAAATGACGATTCACAGAACTGAATTGAATCGCGTAATGACTTCAAAGCGCCGTAATTGTGTTCATTACGTTTGACGTAATTGGTGCGTTTGCCAATGTTTTTCAGATTTTAAAAGAACAATAATCGTCCAAAATGTCTCTCTCAAGGTTTCTAGATGTATAAGAGAGGAGAAAGATGCTGCAGGGACCGGCAAAACGTAATCTGACAAAACTTCTCTTTGAATACTTATACAATTGGTTCGAAGTGGAATATATAATGCGCTCCGACCATGACTCCATTCTGTCAAGCAAACCACGCTGTGCCGCTACGAGACAAGAAATGATAAATGGATTAATAACTTATATTAGGAGTACCATTGTCTGGATTATCTGTTTAACATCGTGGTGGTTCTAAAGAAGGATGTCTTTAATAGCTATTGCATTAATACAAAGTCATTTATAGACCACATTTTTGCTCCATCGAAGCTGACATTATTTAACTAGTGGGGAGTGACTTTTTCAATTAAGCGTGTTAAACATTCTGTTTTCCTCACCCGAGGTCGCTAAGGTCGAAGTGTCGTAGTTGCCTTGTAACGGTAGCGGGTTCGAATCCTGCCCGGGAATGGATGTTTATGTCCATAGGCCGTTTGTTATGGTACTCCTCTGGCGTTCACCTGGTGTTGATACGAGAAACCACGGAAAACTATCCATCAGAGCAGCCGGCCTCTAGAGTTCTCCAGACAGCGGCTGAATTGGACCCAACTGTCTAGCTAGAGCCGAATCCTGTCACCACCGGGACACGAACGCTAGTACCTCCCGGTCCGAGACACTGCAGTGACATCAGTTGATACCCATAACAACGTTTGCCGGTATTTCCGCTCGAATAAGGAACATATAATAACTATGGGACGGAGTTTAATGAAATGTCTTTTTTTTCACTTTAACACAATGCCGTCTACTACAGAAATTCATTTTATGTTATAACAAAAGGAAACTACCCATTTTTATACGTCTTTTTTTCATTTAATCGATTTCGGATAATAAATCTTTTTAACTTTTTTCGTCATTTTTAATGCACTTTCGCTGATTTTAACGATTTTAATGTCATTTTAATGGTACTTGCTTCAAATAATTTTTGCGAGATGCAATAAATGTTCTCCACCGAATTCCTCAGTACTTATGCCTGGTAGCCTATTCAAATTCTTCATTCAGAAATTGTAATGTCAGCCATTGTGAGTATGTAACCTAAGGTTCTTGTGACACCTGTCAGCGTCATTGGCCGCTCAGCCGATTTCGGGATAATTAAAGACAGATTTTCTGGTAAAGAACAGCCCAAACCACAAGCTTGTAAGCTGAGATCACTTGAACGAATAGAAGAAGCCTCGATTCATACACAACAGCGTAAATTGTTCATCTGAACTGGTTTTGATAATATTTTTTACGTAATTTTTCTTTGCAATTAGGGAATTTTAAAAACATTTTAAGTGCATTATATTGATCATTTTTGGCGATTGATTGATTTTTTTCCTGTTTCCGGGCACGTCAACTGTTTTGGTCATTAGTCCCGTTAGTGTAGAGCATGTTTTTTTCTCGGGGGATGGCGGTGATCTTCCCCCGCTGGATGGCGAGATCCGGCGTCGACCTACCGTCGGCTAGTGGGGTTTCTCCCCAACCAGAACTCTCCCACCAGCGGGGCACCACCCCAGCCGGGATAAGCTCTAAGCTCCCGACCGGTCTCTCGGAATATGTGGTAGTGTAGTACATATTAGTGTAAGTGTGCGTGTAAAGGGAGAGGATAGGACAAGGAAGAGGAAGGAAACATCGCGCGCTCCGTGGCCCGTTTGATAGGGTACTGCTCCGGCATTCGCCTGGTGTTGATCGGAGAAACCACGGAAAACTACCGATCAGAGCAGCCGGCCGCTACAATTCTCCTCCAGACAGCGACTGAATTCGACTTAGCCGAAAAGCTAGTGTCGAAAATCCTGCCGCCGTGGGGAGTGGGAACCTAGGATCTCCCGGTCAGAGGCGCTGCAGTGACATCAGTTGATGCACTGAGCTACCGCTGCCGATTATTTTTTTGCAATGTTTTTGGTCACAATATCCGCCCCCTAATAATAACCCTCTCGCCACGCTGCGCCTCCGTAGCTTCGATGTCGTCACGCATCCCGCTCCACGCAGCTTCCGCGGTTTCCCCTCTTCTCCCCTCCCTTCCCCTCCGACTCCCCCTCCCACCTCAACCACGCGCGTCCGGTCCCCCGCCCGCGCTGCCTCTGCCGCCGCCGCTGCAGCCGCCGCCGCCGCCGCCGCCGCCGCCGCCGCCGCTGCCGCCGCCTCTGCCGCCGCCTCCGCCGCCGCCTCCGTCACCGCCGCCGCCGCCGCCGCCGCCACCACTGCCGCCTCCGCCGCCGCCGCCGCCGCCACCACTGCCGCCGCCGCCGCCGCCGCCGCCTCCGTCACCGCCGCCGCCGCCGCCTCCACCGCCGCCTCCGTCACCGCCGCCGCCGCCGCCGCCTCCGCCGCCGCCTCCGCCGCCGCCTCCGCCGCCGCCTCCGCCGCCGCCTCCGCCGCCGCCTCCATCACCGCCGCCGCCGCCACCGCCGCCGCGCCGGGCATTGACCGCACTCGCTCTCCGCTTTAAATCTCCTCTGAATGCGCCGCCTTTATGACGCACAGAAGCGCTTTTACTGCGGTTTCCCCCGGCGGCCGCCGCAGAGTGCGGGTTTGCTCCGATATGCACCGCCATTCCGCCTCCCCTCTTTCCCGCCCAACCCGAAGCTCTCATCACTCCCCGCCAACCCCCAATCAGTTACGTCCGCCACCCCGCCGTGCCATTATTACGTCACGTTGCCACGCCATCATGCTACCCTGCAGTCCGCCAGCTGGCCTCCCTCCCATGCTGCATCATTCCGCTTCCTGTTCTTTCCTATCCCATTATCACAACAAGCTACCACGCCCACCTGCTGCCTTGAGGTCTGCCACCTGCCAGCTTGCAAGCTTGCCATTATGACAGGCTGCCATCCTGTCACCACGCCACCCCGTCACCACACAATCTATTACTCATCCCTCCAAGCCTCCCAGCTTGCAAGCTTGCCATTATGTTAGGCTGCCATCCTGTCACCACGCCACCTCGTCACCACACAATCTGTTACTCAGCCCTCCAAGCCTGCCAGCTTGCAAGCTTGCCATGTTAGTCTGCCATCCTGTCACCACACCAGTCCGTCACCGCACAATCTGTTACTCAGTCCTCTAAGCCTACCATCTTGCAAGCTTGCCATTATGTTAGTCTGCCATCCTGTCACCACGCCACCTCGTCACCGCACAATATGTTACTCAGCCCTCCAAGCCTGTCAGCTTGCAAGCTTGCCATGTTAGTCTGCCATCCTGTCACCACGCCACCTCGTCACCACACAATCTGTTACTCAGCCCTCCAAGCCTGTCAGCTTTCCTCTCCGCCATCATATTACTTCGTGTCCCCACCACCTTAATAACGCACCATCTTACCACCCTCTTCCCCCGTAGCTCCCGCCCCTTGCGTCCTTTCCTCCTTGTCTATTGCCACCAGTTACTCACCCGTATACCACACAGCTCTACCCTGCCACTGCCGTTCCGTCGCGAACCACAACCTCCGTGGGCCACAGTCAATCGCCGCACCGTTCATGCTGTACTACCGCAGCGGCCCAGGCACCCCGTTCAGCCTCACCATACTCGTTGCCATACTCCCTGCTCACACCACTTAGCCATCCCCGTTGTCCCGCCCTCCACTTTCGCCGTCCCAGCTGGCTCCACCGTCCTTGCCGATTCTTGTTGCCATGGTTAGGGATGGCATTTCCACCAGAAACGTCGATATATTAACATCGATATTTTGCTTTCGATGTTTTCTTCACATCGATATTTTGTTGCAAAAACATCCATGATTTTTAATTTTTTAATCTTTTTAAATAAATTGTTTTAGACACGTTGTAGAGTAGCAGCAATCTACAGCAATATCCTTGTTTTTTGCCATCCTCTTTATCACGCTGCACATTTCGCCTGTGCAATCTGACGGAATTTTAGGTGGTTTTACTTCGATGGTGTATGAATGGAAGTGACTAAAGGGTAAAGTATCAAAATACGATATTCTTTATTATTAATTTTATTCTTTACATTCGATAATATTTTTTTATTAATATACTACTAACATGATGGTAACCAGACAATAAAATATATCTCTACGTGCTGTACTAATTAAAAATGGATTGGAAAATAGCATGTTTATTAGTCTATAATTAAAACATCGATGTTTTTTCGTCGATGTTTTCATCGACATCGAAAACCCATTAGTCATGTTTCGAATCATCGATGTATCGTGTTTTGGTAAAATTTGCCATCACTAGCCATGGTTCTCATCGCTTCGCTGCCGCGTCCACTTACCCTGGCGTCCACTATCACATCTCATTCTCTGTCGTCCCTCTGTTAACTCCCTCGCTATGTCTTCGACCGCTTTCAGACGTTCGCTAGTTTCCACTAAGCTTATTGCCTCTACTGATCATATGGTGCTAAGGGATCCAGATGTTTTGCAATTCGAATGTTTTGGATAGGGTGCATACAACAATATTCGAGTTTCTTAATTTATTCTACATTTTGTCAGTTGGTTATAATCAACATTTGCTTTGCGATCAGATTATGTTTTTGTTTTCCTAGGTGTGTGTCCTCTTCTACATGCAACGTTCAAAACATGTTTTCTTTACGTATTTTCTCGTATCGATTTCACGGCATCGAATAGCATTATACTTCCCTCTCCCCTTTAACCTCTTTCAGCACACCAAACCGCTTCAATGCAATTTAAATTAACGTACATTTTTTCATAACCTAATTGTCACTATTTTTATCAATTGGATAATACACTTTTCCTAATATGTCATGGCACTGTTGACTTACATAAACTTTATATACATTTTGTTCCACATAATTAATTTCTTATATAAAGTTTTGAAACTATTATCATGTTATGAAACACGATGCAAATAAACTGTATAACCTGGACGAATTTAAATGAATGTAAAAGGAAAACTTTGTTTCTTCCATATTTGAAATTCTAGACGCTTCTGGCACGCTTGGAGAAGATCTCTAAAATTCAGCTTTGGAGCACAAGTGCAACTTTCTTTCTCTGTTTGATACGATCACCTCTTGTTACTCAATGAACCAGCGACAAGAAGTTACTTGACTGTCTCATGAATGACTTTGCGTCAAAGGCGGTTGGTCTAAGAATACACTTGCTGCGTTCCCCCACTCCAGTGTGAGTATATTTGGGACCACCGCCCCAGCCGCATTGATTGACCAAGCTGCCTCTTCGTGTCAGTCTGTTCTCAAGTTGAGAACTTGGCAAACCTCCAGTATAAAACACATAGATGCGAAGTTACACTCATTGAAAAGTTTCTTAATGAACGAAAGTAGTATTTTTGATGCCATTGCAAGAATTTTAATAAAAAGCGCCGACGATTTATCCTTCAGCATTCAAATAATCTCTAATCAAAATGTTTTTTTTTCTGCCTATAGGATTTGAATGGTTCTGATTAAGTAACAAATTCATTGGATGTAAATTTCGTAGTTCCATTCATTTATTCTTTTCGTGTCTGTTTTGCGTGCCAAATTGAAGCGAAAGCTTTACTGCATCAATTTGGATTGTTAGAAGGATTTGAAAGTCAAAGTGAGATGAGAGGGAAAGCTGCATATGCGTTTCGGACGCTAGGCCTCGTTGGCATTACCCACTTTGCAATTTAAAGGCGCGAAGAGGAGGTTGCTATGATTTTCGAACAAATTTATTGCCAACACAGTTAAGACAAACTTGATCATAAAAGACAAGTAAAAATCAACTCGAGATTTTTACGTGTATATTTTACGTTTTTATTTCTACACAAAATTTCAGATTTCGAATCATATTAATCATTTTCTTATATGTTTTTATTCTAAAACGAATCTTGGTTAAGTTTCTAAGTATTAAACTAGCACTGAAGTGTGTGCAAAACTTGAACCGAATATTGTACACATTCCAATATTGTAACGAGATTTATTCTGTTAAATAGTATTTCTGCTTTTTAAGTTGTAATTTGCGTTCACTTTTCACTATGAGATGTTTCATATCGAAAAGACCAGAATGTCAAGTAATGGAAAAGTATGTAGGTATATTCTTGGCATTTTCGGGTCGGATTAATCCAACTTTTACCAGCTAGGGATGTTTCCAGGTCTGGGCCCCGTTTCTATTATACACGCTTGAGAAAAAGAGAGACTCGTGACAAACATGGCGTATTCCCATTACTGCAGCTAGCTTAATTGGTCTGCCTGAGATTCCTCTTTCGTCATACAACTATAGAAACTGAGACTAATTTTGAATAGAAAGCGGCAGCTTCATTTTTGTTCCGGCCGGGAATGGAACTCGAATCCGCCTTACAGAAAACTAGCACGCTGTCCCTGAGCCTTCCGAGGTGCATGTATAGGACAAGTCTGAATCCTAATTCTACCCACTTTACGAAGTCCTTGATGAGAGTCGGAACGTCTCTTGGGCTCGCCCATATCTCGGCGCGCCTGTACTCCACAAATAGCAGCGCGCCCTATCAAATCCTGAGCACTGCCTCCCTGCAGCTTTCCAGGCACACGGCACGCCTACATGGCAGCCCATCAGACACTCCAGGCTCCTGAGTTAGAAGGAATTGAATTGAATGTGCCTTATTTTACGTGGCGAGACTCAGGCCATGAGGCCTGCTCTTCCGCCTGACCACACAAATTCCGCTACGCTCCTTTCACCAACCATGGGAGAAAGAAGGTATTCCTTGGGCGACGAAACAGGCGATTTGAATTTAGCTCAGAGGCATCATTTAGGCTTGAGGATCTTTTACGTGCAGTAAATCTACTAACATGGGACAGCCGGCTTTACTTCCCCTCCGAAGGAAGGCGTACGAAGAATTTTTTCGCCCTAAAAAAAAATCCACGGCTTCGAACCCACAAACTTGGGTATAACAGTGCGATACGCTAACCGTTGCACCATCGCCGCCGCGGAATGGGTGTAAAGGGAGGGTAAGTGCATTCGTTTCCACAATACTCTCCTTGGTGAGTCTTAGATAAGTAGTAGTATTTGTTTGATTGCTTGATTGATTAGTGTTTCCGGGGGCGTCAACTGTTAAGATCTTTAGTCCCGTAAGTGTAGCGCATGTCTTTTCTCGTAAGAGGTGGTGGTGGTGATCTTGCTCTCCACTGGAAGGCGAGGTCCAACGCTGAAGTAGACGTCGGTTTGCGGGAATTTCCACATCCAGGTATCTCCCACCAGTATGGCACCGTGTCAGCTGGGACAAGCTCTAACCTCCCGATTGGTTTCCCCGCAATGTGCGCGTACGAGTAAATGTTCGTAAAAAAGGGATGAGGATAGGACGAGGAAGGGGAAAGAAAGATCGCGCGTGATCTGTGGCCCTTTTGCTAGGGTACTGATTCGGCTTTCGCCTGGGGTTGATCGGAGAAACTACGGAAAATACCGATCAGAGCAGCCGGCCATTCTCTTTCAGACAGTGACTGAATTTGACCTAGGTGATTATCAAGCTAGTTTCGAAAACCCTGCCACCGTTGGCACTAGAACCCTATGACCTCCTTTCAGAGACTCTGCAGTGACATCAATTGATGTCCTAAGCCACCAAACGGTGATAGTATACTATCGCCTAGACGATGATAGTACTTGAAAATTCATGCTCTATCGAGAAAATGTTATCTAAACATATTTTCACAATTTTCGTAAATTTGTAAAATACGTTAAAACGCATTAGTTACCAAACATCTCTAGTTGGTGAGCACTGAACTAACCCATGGTGGTGGTAGTAGGTGGTGGTAGTCTCAATTACTATTGAGAAAGTGTCAACTTAACATGTTTATATAATTTTCGTGATTTTGTAATTTCGTTAAAACACATTCGTTCCCAAAATTCTCTCCTTGCTGAGCCCTAGAACAATCCGGGTAGATTATATATTTAAGTGACTTTTGAGAAATTGTAAACTAAATGGAGATGAATTATAGAAAATTAATATTAAACAATAGAAAAAGAACATGTTGAGAAATGTTTTAACGTATTTATTTTCATATTGAATAACAAAAAGTCGGATTATCACAAAATTGCAAAATTATTATTAAGTGTTCTGTCCGAAAGTAGTTTTAACAGTATTGTCCCCTGCAAATATATGTGTTTATTTTGATGACAGCAATAAGTAATGTTAACCATTTATGTAGATTAGTGTGATCTGCCGTTCCTTCTTTTAACGCCACAAACACGTGTTGAACCCACCCAAGATTTACACTAGATTAGATAGCTTTCAGCTTAGAAGCTTAAGTGTAGGCAGCACCATTAAGTTTGCTGGGTCGGCAAAATTAGAATTGATTATTCTAAAACGAAAACAAAAGTAAACACGCGCTAAGTTCTAATCGGTTATCTAAGAAGTTATTTCTGTTCTTTTCGCATATCTGTTTTTCACTGTGTACGTAAATATAAACAGAGAGAGGGGGAAAGGTGGAAAGAAAGAGAGGTCGGTGCATAAATAGGAACCCAACGAACTAGGTCACTTCTTATTGCATATTTACGTAAATAAATCAGGATTTAGGGATCTCAGTAATGTTTTTGTAAAAGTTTGTTTCTGTAAGACTGTTAAATTCGGAAACTAGAGCTACAAGGAGTATTATTTATAAGGACGCGAAGAAAAACAAAAGGAGGGTGTCACGAGTTGCTGATTATACGTATATTCATGATACAAACTGTTACATTTCATTGGATTACAAAGTACCATATGGTATTCTTAAATAAAATCAATTAGTGATTGTCAATACAGTATGATGTGGGACAGTGATATTCTCAGTATATTTAAAGATAGTAAAACCTTCATTTTGGCTTCCTAATTCCGACGGTGGAGCCGACCTTTAAACACGTATCTTATTTGAGTCTATTCCCTTGTTTTACTTGACTCTTTCCAGTTAGTGACTATTAATAAGTGTGCTTTGGTTATAAATTTTTTTTTGTCTGAGACCACGTGATGATGTGGTTATGTTGTGACGCGAAACGTTGTAATTTTAGTACATTCGATAAAAATGAAATATTTGTTTTAAATAAATCAGTGTTTTGATTGTATAAATATCCTGAAGAAACATGAAGAACCTATCATAACGTATGTCGGCCGGTTTCAAAAAGGCATGATAATCGCCATGATCAAATATTGAGTTATTTTTCAATGAATCTTTTTAATTAGTAATGCTGTTAAAGTTTTATTTTGTATTTACGATGAGATATAATGAACAAGACAGTAAAGATGGATTCAACAGTTGTACCTTTAATTGAAGAAAAATGTTTAATATTTCATAACTTATTTCGTAACTTATTTTTTTCCAAATGGAACTATAAACGTTTTAGTCTATCATGACGAGCGTAAAAAGACGAATTCAATCGTGCACGAATTGTCAATTTTTTGAATAATTTTGATTGTTTTTGAGCTCACGTTTCCATGCCCGAACGCGTATTAGCAGGAGGAGCGCTGCGTGATCTAGGGTGGAGGACTGTTATCCGTTCGAAATATCCGTCAACACGAGTGGCAAAAAAATCAAAATTACTTATGCTTATCTAACATAAGGCAATATGTATATCATTGGATTCGTCGTTTTACGCTCGTCATGGTATACTAAAAAATATGAATAATTCCATTTGAAAAAAGTAACCTCAATATCTCGTAAAATGTAAGTGATAAAATAGAAATGATTATAAGAATAAATTAGTCCCTTTGCTCATGCACTTTCTGAAAACTGAATTGCAATAACTTCATCTATTAAGTAACCTCTAAGTAATCTAAAAAGTAACCTGAATATCTCGTAAAATGCAAGTGATAAAATAGAAATGAATTAATATAAATCAATTAGTCCCTTTGCTCATGCACTTTCTGAAAACTGAATTGCAATAACTTCAACCATTCAAAAACTGCAGGAGGCTAACGTTACGTGACTCACTCTGTTTATAGAAATGAACACCACTAAGAGGAGCGGGATCATGTGACTCCGCGAGGATGCTCGGTCGGTGTCGAAATATTGACAACTGATGTACGGCTGCTTTTCCTTATTATCAGAGAGTATTCGAGACAAGTAGGGTCGAAGGGATATACTCCTTTGAGTGCTTAAAAGGCTGGGTAACTTAAGACATATATTTTTGGGCCGCATTTTTGGCTGAAGGGACCCGACGCCTGAATAGACTTTCGAGCTTCCCTTAAGATAATGAAATATTAAAGCTAAGTAATTAAAATGAGTAATTAAATGAATAAATTTGAAATAAATTTCATAATGTAAAAATTTAATATTAATGTATTATATCAGGGGTCCTACTGTTCACAGACGCTATCAGAAGAGCCTCTACAACACACCAGAACATACACATACACACACTTATACAAACCAGTGATATAAATATATATCACTGGTTAGTATAAGTGTGTGCAAGTGTGTGTGTATATATATATATATATATATATATATATATATATATATATAAATAAAATATGTGTGTGTGTGTTTAAATATTTAGGAGCCTCTTCACAACGGAATTTCTAAGTATGCTTGTGCATTAATCCACCCTCGGCACTAGAACACAATATACCTAGGAGCGTCTAGCCATAACATGGGTCGGGCCGCCAACTTGAAAGCTACTAGCTTTTCAGTCTGGCGTCTGAGTGATTACGTCATTCATACGTGGGACTTAGTCCCTACTCAATTTTCTCTAAGTAGGGGGTCACAGCCACGAGGAGCCCAACCCATGAGGGCCAATGGGATTCAGAGACCCGTGGGGCCTACGCCCCCCCCGTCTCCTCACGTCACTAAACTTAAGCGCTGAAAGAGTGAGAATCACTATGAGCCTACCGAACAAGCATTCCAAATCCTCTTCTAGGAGTACTGTGGATAGTATGTCTTCCTGTTATATGTCTTTTTTTCGCCTTTGGATGCTGATAGACGTTCCCGACCCTAACTGAGATGTATTACTCCTGGTGCAGCGGCTAAAGTGTCTACCAGTTTCTCCATCCACCACGTTGATGTGCCTTGCGAGTTCATGTCGATTATTGAAGTACATCCACGTTAATAATGGTAGCTCGTGGCCCTATCGCGCTTTGTCCTGCATTGAGGAAAGAGAGCCAGGCTACATCTAGATGGTACGGACACTGCGGTTCGTAAGACTGACGTGGCGTACGTAGTACCCTCCCCACCCACACCACTTATCGGGAAGGTGAATACATTAAATAAAAGATCTGAGATTCAATGGTGATACATGGTATGCCAATAATTCGTTCTATGTCACAACATACAACATTCAAACCTTGCGCTGGATTCGAACCCCACGCCCCCATGATATTCATACTTGGATGCAAGTGTTCCCTTGGCCCCCTCCTGAAGGCCAAAGATGAATGGAAGGGAGACGGTTGGAAGACATGTTGGGGCCAGTCTGGGAGACACCCACCAGGCTATGTTCCCCACCGAGAGGATATCTGGAGGGGGATACCTCCAGCAAGCCGACGTGTAGTTCAGTGCCGGATGTCATCATCTACTGGATAAGCAACAGCCACCTCCCGGGATAAAACTTCCACTAGAAACGGGACTAATGACCAATTACAATCGGCGTGACTGGGAACTTTAATCTCTCAATCTGCGCCCGACGGGGAATTACAACCTGCCCAGAGGGTCAAGGAACGTCCGCTTTAGAGATATCAGCCTTCCAAGTCTGTCGGCACATCTTTACGTGCAAAGTACAGGCAAATGTGACTCAAGGCATCAACTGATGTCACTGCAGTGCCTCTGACCAGGAGCGCCTAGGGTTCCACTTCCGCCGGTGGCAGGATATTCGACACTGGCTTCTCAGCTTGGTCCAGCTCAGTCGCTGACTGGGGAGAATTCTAGCTGCCAGCTGCTCTGATAAGTAGTTTTCCGTGGTTTCTCCGATCAACACCAGAGGAATGCCGGAGTAGTTGTCTAACAAACGGGCAAGGGATAGCACGAAATGTCTCCTCATTTGTCGTTTACTCCCCTTTGTTTGCAGATACTTAAATTCACATGCACTACACTACACATGTAGGGATCTTAGAGCGTGTCCCGATGGTGAAAGATGGTAGAGGAAAATCCCCGTAATCCGACGTAAGCCAGCTCAGGATCTCGCCAGCCAGCGGGGGAAGATCACCGCCATCTCCAGCGGCAAAAACATGCATTACACTTACGGGACGAATGACTTTAGCAGTTGACGCGCCCGGAATCACTAATCAAGCTACTCCTGAGATGGGATTACATCTTGGCATCTTTCGGACCCAGAGTGTCATGGAGCGTCCGCTTTAGCAATCTACAGTATCGGCAGCGAACAAGGCAACTCTGACAGTTATTTCGCCACAGTTTCCTACATACCTGTGTGACCAGAGCGGAGTAGTTGTGGGAACGAAAATGTCTGACTGAACTCGGTAGCAAAGTCATTCAAAAATTTGCCAGGACTAATAGGACTAGTCTTAACAGAAGAAAAGAAGAAAATTCAAGAAAATAATTCTGGTTTGAGAACGGTGAAAAAGTTATGTCGTTTTCTACAGGGTGAAACGCATGGTGTTCAAAATAACACAACTAATGAAATTGAAGCTTTTAAGTATTGTTCCCTAAACTCAAGCGAAGTTGAAAGAACTTTTTGCATAAGAACATTCTTGCGGGTAACAAAATATTATTCATCCTAGAAAATTTGGAAAAATGTATTATAACATCTTGCAAATGAAATTAAAATCAGTGTGTATCATTCAACAATAAAGTTGAACTATTTTGTAGAGATTAAACACGCTTTTTTCTCTGTGAATATTTAACTTTTTATGAGCATATTTTCCTATTTTGTAAAGCATATTTGCATGCATATTTTCAGAATTTTTAGTGCTTATGAATCCACACCCTAATAATAACAAATATGTTTATTTTTAAAAGAAATGTACGATACCTCCCAACCAAGAATGATGGGCTGGATCCGTCCCTCCGACTCCTGCGCGCGGTTGATTGATTGATTAATTGATTTTTTCGTGTTTCCGGGCGCGTCAACTGTTTTGGTCATTAGTCCCGTTAATGTAGTGCATGTTAATTCTCGGGAGATGGCGGTGATCTTCCCCAGTTGGATGGCGAGATCCGGCGCCGACCTACCGTCGGCTACTGGGGTTTCCCCCTAACCAGGACTCTCCCACCAGCGGAGCACCGCCCAAGCCGGGACAAGCTCTTAGCTCCCGACCGGTCTCCCGGAATATGTGGTAGTGTAGTGCATGTTAGTGTGTGTGTGTGTGTGTAAGGGGAGAGGATAGGACAAGGAAGAGGAAGGACAGATCGCGCGCGGTCCGTCGCCCGTTTGGTAGGGCATTGCCCCGGCATTCGCCTGGTGTTGATCGAAGAAACCACGGAAAACTACCGATCAGAGCAGCCGGCGGCTAGAATTCTCCTCCAGACAGCGACTGAATTCGACCTAGCTGAAAAGCTAGTGTCGAAAATCCTGCCGCCGTCAGGACTCGAGCCCAGGACCCGGTCAAAGGCGCTTCAGTGACATCAGTTGATGCCCTGAGCTACCGCTCCCGGTGGGCGCCCAATCTGCGTGGGGGGTGAGGTGTGGGAGGTGGTGCGGGCGGGGCCGTTCGTGGGGGGGCGGGGCGCGTGTGGAGGGCCCGCGGGGCGTGCGTGCCGCGGGCGCCGGCTTTATGGGCGATAGGCGCTCGCGTGACGTACGTGGAAGAGCGTGCCCGCCCGCGCCCTACTCGTAAATTCAACAATAGCGTGTTACCTCATCGTTGCCACGCCTACTGGAGTCTTCGCCTCTGTCAGCCGCGTTTCGGCGGTAGCTGCCCAACCGGCCTGCCCGGACCCATCCCGCCCTGCCCCGCCTCTTCCCTCACCCCTACACGCTCCACCCCGCACCGTCATGCTGACCGCTTGCTATGCGGCAGGCCCTACTCGGTCGGCGCTCATTCGATATGCATACACCTTTATTAGCTCTTTAAAAAATTCACAAAACGCTATTGACTCAACCGGCACGGAAAGGGTTAAAATTTATACGCCAACACAAAATGAAGTGGTTGGATTATCGTAGAATGAGTTAACGGTCTTAAAGGAAATATTCACTCCGATGTTCGGTTTTCACCAAACCAGGTAATTACTGATTGCCAATCTTAAATCATGACGCAGATTCCTTGATAGTTTACGAGTTTTGTTATATTGTTGAGCAAGTTATGATAGGGTGTTACATATTGTTACTTTTCAATGCTAATAGCACGAAACTCGGGAAAATTCTTAACAATCTGGATGAAAAGAAAAAGTAATCGAATCACAATTCAAATTATTTTTAAAAATTCCGGCACGCAAGTGCAGATGCAAATCAGGCTGCACTGAACTAATGGAACAAAATGCTTCAGTATAATTAAGACATTGTTAAAAAGATTTTTCATTCGATTAATAATCAAATCTCGATATAAATACCGCAATATGCAATACTGTTATTTTTCCATGTTACACTCTACATGTGTATCTACAGTCGTTAACTTGCGTTCACCACAACGGCCAAGCATATCTCCTTTAATCCACAAAGGAAAACTGGAACAGATTCTGCCTTGTGATCATGTCGCCACCGCTTCCGTGGTAATCTGTCTTGCCCAGGTTGTGTTCCTTTTCCGTTCCCGAACCTACACAGACCTTTACTTTCCTTTATTTAGCCGATAGCAGGCCCCCATTCGCTCTGCTTTTTATCCTTCTCTTGTCCTCACTCACGGTCGCCCGAACAGCTTTTCTGAAAATGTGCTTCCTCTCTCTGGCTCTTTCAGGTTCAGTACACATCACTCTGAAAGGAAACGAACGTACCAGATAAGCTCTATTATTACTCTTTTACTTATACATAAATTATTAGTATGATATGAATAGAATTTGACGTAATCACGCCCTAAATTCAAACTCGCCAAGAATTCGAACAATGCCCCTCATAAAGATTGCTAATTGTATTTAAATGTGAGGATGATATACACAACCCAATTTTGAAATTTTATTTATGTCTGCGAAGTAAAGGTATACTTTATTTATTCAAAATTGATTGATTCTTAATCATGCTTTTTCTGTCTGAGTATTTTTTTGCAGTCATATCACCTGTAATGCCATCAAGAATATACATGATTGACTTACGAGTAATATGCCAATAATATAACATACGAGTATATAGTATTACGAGTAATATAACATACGAGTAATATGAGTGGTATGTTGTGAAATTTAACAAGAAGGATGGTAGCATCGTAATCGAATATCAGTGCAAAAATCAATTTAACTGGATGCCCTGAATGAAAGAAGAATTATTTACGTTGAAATACTTTCTGAATTATAGTTGTTGTTTTTATTATTATTATTATTATTATTATTATTATTACAAATATTATTGTTACTATTATTATTACTGTTATTATTAAGGCACGCAATCAAAATATAACTAGTGTAACAGTTAATTAAATACGGGACTACACTTTAGAGTTAATTCTTCTCTAACCCCACCGCGCTGGTATTACAGTTCCGAGAAACTGAATGCGAATGATTGAATGAGCGCAGCAGTCTGAACGAAGGTCGATGCACCTCCCCGCTGTTCCCCTCGCTTCATTGTGCAGCCTGAGCTTTGTGGTCGGGGAGTCGTTAGGAATGCGCAGCTCCTGCAGCAGCAGTAGGAGTAGAAACAGGCGCTGCAACGTCGACGGCGGCCCCCGTCGGCTGCCTGCCATGTTGACAGAAACAGCACGCACCGCGCCGCCCTCCTTCGCCTCCGCTTCTTCCGCTGCCTTTGCCCCGCAGGCGCAGCCTCAGCCCATGCGGCCGGCGCTGCTGCCATTAAGACCGCCACCACCTCCGTCGCAGCCCCTGCTCGCGCCCAAGCAACGCCATCGCCTACGCCTTCACCAGTCCGTTATCCGTCGCCACAATCGCCACCGTCCAAGCCTCCGCTGTTCCCACTACCGCCAACGCCTTTGCCAGCGCCACCGACAGGGATACCAACACGGGCACTCACACGGACACCGACACAGACTTCGACACTGAAACCGACTCGGACGCCGACACGCATGCCGACATGGACGACGACACGGAAGCCGTCACGGACGGCAACACGGACGGTGACACGGATGGCGACACGGACGGCGACACGGACAGCGACTCAGACACCGACTCAGACACCGACTCAGACACCGACTCTGACACCGACTCTGACACCGACTCTGACACCGACTCTGACACCGACTCTGACACCGACTCTGACACCGACTCTGACACCGACTCTGACACCGACTCTGACACCGACTCTGACACCGACTCTGACACCGACTCTGACACCGACTCTGACACCGACTCAGACACCGACTCAGACACCGACTCAGACACCGACTCAGACACCGACTCAGACATCGACTCAGACACCGACTCAGACACCGACTCAGACACCGACTCAGACACCGACTCTGACACTGACTCTGACACCGACTCTGACACCGACTCTGACACCGACTCTGACACCGACTCTGACACCGACTCTGACACCGACTCTGACACCGACTCTGACACCGACTCTGACACCGACTCTGACACCGACTCTGACACCGACTCTGACACCGACTCTGACACCGACTCTGACACCGACTCAGACAGACACCGACTCACACGCCGACTCAGACACGGATTTGCTATCGTAGTGGCCGCAGTTGTGGCGGTAAGTTCACTCGCACACTTTCGCTCCTGCTTTTAAAATTTTGGGAACTGCGACAACGAATCCAAAGCAGTTCTGGTGTCTCCCTGTCCCATTTCAATATTGCGAATCAATATTCACACTATCATCACTACACTTATCAATTCAAGATTCTAGAGACAATATTTGAGTCGGAAAATAAACATGAGAAATCATTATTGCAAACAAATAAATGCATGTCTCTGGTAACACCTTCACATTTCGCGTGCTACACATTTTTCCACACCGCCTCCACCACGCGAATCATTCATAATTATTACCAATTCTGCTCACCATTTCTGCAACCACTTTCCTCACTTCCACCATTGTTCTTATCCCACCAATAAATCTACCACAGCAAATTTTGCTGTTTCCGATCTATATTATTTCACTAAGTGGCCCAAAGGTTACGTCCATCGCTTCTTTTCCTCTCTGCGGCCATATTTGGGGCGTCGTTGCCTCTTCGATCGGCCAGAAGTGCACAACTTCAAACGCATTAGCTCAGCCATATGGCAAACTGTGTTCGTCCTCTGAGAATACTGACCCTCAAAAACCGATTGTTCTTCCGCTCTTCTCGTCGCGAACTTCGTCAGAACCTTTTGCAGTTCGCTGCATCTTACGAAAGTGAAAATATTACGACTTGCATGTAACAATGGAAGTAGATAGTATTTTTCCAAAATATTTTGTCATTGTATGTGTGCGAGGTGTGTCAAAAAGTAATCGAAGATGTAATTATTTTACATTGTTCAAAATATTTTAAAATGTCGATATAATGAAATATTATAAAATAACTATTTGAAATTGCAATACAGTAATTTGCCGGAATGTAAGATGAGGCAAAAGGCACACTAGTTGTGTTTTCCATTAATAAATACGTGTGAAATATATTAACATTATAATAAATACTAACAATAATAATATTAATAATAATTTATTTTTTGTTTTAATTTGCTATTTCCTTCTTTCAAAATCTCACGTCGAGGACGATACGATAGCTTATAAAGTTAAGATTTCAATCCTATTGGAGATGAGTTTTCGACTTTCCGATCACCTAAACTTTACTCCAGGTAAATTTATACAGTTATATTTCACACATACACGTTTGTTAATTATGCCTCCGTCCCGCCGCGAATACATCTTGAGGGATTCACTAATTGAACACCTGAAACACGTGTTTGAACCACCCATAGAATATTTTCTGTCATGCGGCTGCAAATTAGTCTTGCAAATGATCGCCGCGAGCGGCGAGGCGCAAAAAACACGTCGACAAAATCTAAATTATCAAATAAAATTAATAATTTCAAAATCTTCGCCAACTACTAGAGGACTGGCTAATGTTTAACCGTAGTTTCTGCAGACTTTTGCTGGACACAACGGTTCTCCATTAGGTAATACGCTAAAACATGGTACACACGGTACAGTTTTCGTGCAGATTCTCATACAGTTTATGTAGAAAACTTCAAGATCTCAAACAAGAAGCATAACAGCCAAAAGTCGCGCGTACACGGTCTGTGTGTTTTCTGCACGAATTGCATCAAACCGCCGCTAGGGGGTCTAACGAGAAACAATTGAATTGCGCCGTTCGAGAACTTTCAGTGGTGGTATTTCTATGCCTGCGTTCTGGCTGTGGACTCTATGTGGTATTAATTAACCATTGGAGTAAAAAAATAGGAAGGCAGGAATTGGGAAAAAGGAAATTTATCACAATATATCACTTCATACAATCGCACCTTCACACACCTAACCAGAAAATCGAAATGGCCGATTACCTTTAGTGAACAATTCCGTCGATTGGGGCGCTTGAGAAAAGATTTAGGCTTTCTGCGTTAAAAAATTATGAACGTGTTCGTCCAGAAAACGTGCAGTCTGGACTGCACGTTTTCTGGACGTCCAATCTGCACGGAAACTGCATCGTGTATATTGGGCTTAAGATTTGCGTAGCGACGTTTTGCAGTCGTTTCCTCCTCTGCCCCGGTGCACCTTGAATCGACCTTGGTCTCCACGCCGCGAGTTGCGTCTGCGGCTGGGCCGCTTCCGGAGATCCAATAGGCCCCTCCCCGCCCTCTTCCTCCGCTGCCCGCCCTGAGCGCAGCTGCCTTCTTCGTAGGGTTGCCAACCGTCGCTCATTTGGAAGGACAGTCCTCCATTGACGTGTATTGCCCTCTCGTCCTTTGTATTTTAAATGTCCTTCATTTGGGAGGACAGTCCTCCATTGACGTGTATAGCCCTCTCGTCCTTCTCTGTATTTTAAATGTCCTTCATTTGGGAGGACAGTCCTTCATTGACGTGTATAGCCCTCTCGTCCTTCTCTGTATTTTAAATGTCCTTCATTTGGGAAGACAGTCTTCCTTTGACGTGTATTGCCCTCTCGTCCTTCTTTGTATTTTAAATGTCCTTCATTTGGGAAGACAGTCTTCCTTTGACGTGTATTGCCATTTCGTCCTTTGTATTTTAAATGCCCTTCATTTGGGAAGACAGTCTTCCTTTGACGTGTATTGCCCTATCGTCCTTCTTTGTATTTTAAATGTCCTTCATTTGGGAAGACAGTCCTCCTTTGACGTGTATTGCCCTCTCGTCCTTTATATTTTAAATGCCCTTCACTTGGAAAGACAGTCCTCCTTTGACGTGTATAGCCCTCTCGTCCTTCTTTGTATTTTAAATGCCCTTCATTTGGGAAGACAGTCCTCCATTGACGTCAAATGTCCTATCGTTTTCCTTTGTACTTTAAATGTCCTCCATTTAGTATATTTTTAACTTTTGTTGTCATTTATTATATTACATGATTAACATCCGCTATGTATCGTTGTATTGTATTTGCGTCGTATCGTTTATTGTTTAATTTAGAATAGAAAATACCCTTTTTCTGAAGGCTGCTACACGCATGCATGACAGTGTTTCCGTCTTCATCTGCATTTTATGAACGGATCTTTTCTCTTGAATCGCGAAAGAAGAGAAGATAGAAATAGAGCTGATGTTGATCTAAATTAAATATTTATAAAAAGAAAAGTGTTGATGCGGATTTTTTTCTCTTTTTTCGTTGTTCTTTTTTTCGTTTTTTTCTTTGCTTTTTTCTGTTATTTTTTTTCTTTTTGATTTGTCGAGTGTCCTCTTTTTTACACGAACATTGTTGACAACCCTATTTCCTCACCACACATTCATCACACTTGAGAAGTCATCAGTTGATTGATTAGCGGATCGGTGCGTCAGCTTCTAAGGCCATTAGTCCTGTTAGCGTAGTGCACACTTTTATCGCGGGAGGTGTCGGTGATCTTCTCCCGCTGGCTGGCGAGATTCGGCGCTGACCCACTCGTCGGGTAGGTGGTCATCGCGGCGGCGGGTTTCCTGGGTCCGCGCCGTGGAATTGTGTACCGCCCTCCCGCCTCTTACACAGTGGACAAGATGGCATTAGCATGCGCGGTGTTTCAACTTTTACGCAAAATAAAAGCAATATGCATTTTTTAAGACTACTTTGAAATCTATTTAGTGATTCTCTAAACTTGTGTGTAGCAATTTTGAATTCTCTTTATTGCAAATAAGGAGGTTGAATCGGAGTTTCTCAAACTTACAGAACATGAATCATATGTAATTATGATCAACATTTGGTTATTGAGATTAAAATACTACAAATATAAACCATAATATCCTTGCAAAACTCAGCTTTTATGTTTGTCCAGCTTTTCTGTTTAATCTCGGCGTCTCTCACAATGAATACTTGTACACATTAATTTCTGTCTGCTTTTCTCCTCCAAATTCTCACATTCATCGTACTCATATCCACACCCACATGCACGAGTCATTTCAACCTTGGTCGTGAATATCATGACTTTTTTTATACATTTGTTGCGTCAACTCACGACGCAACGCGTCTCCTAACTCCTTCTTGGGTGTTGAGCGCTATTGAAGTAATCCTCCGTTACTTTCTACATATAATCTGAGTAATCCTCCATTACTGCTGTGGATCTTTATATATTTCTGTCCGTCACGTTTTGTCGCAGTCTGTTGTCAAGAGGACCGCCAGGTAGCATCTCCGCGTACGCGCCTCCCACCAAGCGCTCCTGCGTCACTACCTAGCGGCCAGAATTGGGAAGGATAGGGCGGTGGGAGAGTCCTGGTTAGGGGGAAACCCCGCTAGCCGACGGTAGGTCGGCGCCGGATCTTGCCATCCAGCGAGGGAAGATCACCGCCATCTCCCGAGAAAAAAAGCATGCACTACACTTACGGGACTAATGATCAAAGCTGTTGATGCGTCCGGAAACACGAAAAAATCAATCAATCCCGAGAAAAAAACATGTACTACACTAACGGGACCGAAGCAGTTGACGCGCCCGGAAACACGAAAAAAACAATCAATCAATCAATCTAAATTTAGTTGCAGGCCATAAGTGCCCGTGGGCCACCCGTTTGACGTCACAGTCGCACTGCGTGGACGACATAGGCGCCCATAGAACGCTAGTGAAGAGTCCTTGTTTGCTCCTGTCGCTTTGCGAATGGGAAGGCTGATAGTACGATGCGACGGTAGCCGTCATTCCGAACAGCGATAACGCTTTAACAGGCGTCAAAAAGTCGTTTGCGCGTAGGACGCAAAGATAGTATCTTCCGTAGATCGATGTTTGTCGCAGTGATGCGCTCTGATACGAGAACTTGTTACCACCTGCTCTCAAAATGTGTGGAGTGATTTGTCCGACACCGGTCTTTTGGATCTTCCCCATCGCGATTTGAACAAGTTTGCGCCAATTCGCAGATATTTCTTTCGAGTGGCAGAAGAATGTGGTCGCAACTGCAGCTAGTCATCTTCAGTACGTGAGGTAATTCGAAATGAAACCAGGAGGAAAAACAATCCATTTCCAGTAAACATGAGTCTGAAGGCAATAAAGTAGATTAGATCTCAGAATAAATATTACAAACATGTGGGGCATATAGAAGGGTCGAAAATGAAAACTTTTGCCGTTGAACATGGAGTGGAAAATTTCACATAACTGAGTTACACAAGTGACATTTTCCACTGATTACACATTACACATGTGTAATTACAGATTGCATATTACAGATCTGTAAATCTGTTATGTGCACTGATTACGAGTGGTTAGTGATTCCGAGCGCGTCATCTGTTAAGGTCATTCGTCCCGTAAGTGTAGTGCATTTTTTCGCGGAAGGTGGCGGTGATCTTCCCTCGCTGGCTTACGAGATCTGGCGCCGCCCTATGCCTGCTTACCAATGTTTTCCCGTACCAGGTATCTCCCACGAGCAGGGCACCGGCCCAGCTGGATCAATCCGAACCCCAGAACCGCCTGCTCAGGGGCACTGCAATGACATAGGTTGATACCCTGAGCCATCTTTGCCCGTTTTACTCTGATTTTTAAGCAACTTCTTATCCACAGATATACTGCAGGTCACAGTTTGACGCAAGAATGGATATCACTTTAATTCCCGAACACCTATGCATTCGAGGTTGCCTAAGAATCAGTGGCAAATTTCACATGTGTGAATGCTGGCGTTCCTATTGGGCTGCGAGACGAAGCCTACAGAAAAAAATTATGAAAAGCAAAAACTGCTTTTCATTTAACAAATTTAATTACTTTATATTATATTTATTAATATTTTTCGTCTGGTTTTGTAGATTTGGCATCTTCTACATCTATTTTTTATTGATTTTTTAAAATTTATTTTACGTCAAAAACACTTAAAACTGTGTATGACGTGCTATGGGGAGATCTCGTTTAATTGTGAGCTTGCGCGTGAGAGAGAATAAAGGCTCTGGCTTTCGGAGCCTTCAACGCTTGCGCAGTACGTGAGTCCGCGAAGTGGAGATGTGCTGCTATAATACTGGCTGCTTCATATTCCGAAGGTTGGCTTGACCTGGCAATCCTCTACACGTTTCCGGGCTATGGCTGGCTCTCTCATGTCAAACCAGACACACACACACACACAGAACACAAACCCCATTAGGTATAAATAAGCCTATCTTATTTATATGGCCAACCATTCAGGCGCTGAAAGAAGGGACAGGTAACAGTGGGACGCTAGCAGTACGATTTGTCGCAATCGATGCCGTTCACACGCGGTTCCTTTGACTCACGGTTTTGGAGAGAAATTTCTTGTAGATAGTGGGAAAATTGACTTTTAGTAGTTTGAATAAAGGTCAAAATAAATCCTCGAATATTCATAATAAAATTTAAAATATGTATTAACGACTCCTGTGAGTGAAAGGGACAAAAGACACAAAGGTAACTTGATCAATCAGTTATGAAAAAAGCTTTTGTCCACCCATTCGGTTCTCTAAGTTTTACTTTCTTGCTACGGAGTAGAGACTGATAGTCTCTAAATCTAGTCTCTCAGTCTAATATTCTTAAAATCGCCTCATTTTTCTCTTTAATTTTCTTCTAAAAAACCAAACTTTGCTTAATAATATTGGATTGATCGAGATTCATTAAGTAATTATTTCTTAATATTGCATCTTTACATAATTTAATCAACACCATTTTTTCAAATATAAGTAATATTCACGTAATTTGTCTTTTTTATCGTTTGATATTTTATGTGATGACTGAAGAGTTAGTAGAAGGCAATATCATATTACGTAAACGTTATCAATAATATGAGAATGTATGGGCTGTTGTAACACCACTAGCTTCTGTATCTATGCAAGATGAAAACAAAGCCTTTATTTAATAAGAAGGAAATATCGGTATTAAAACTAAATAAGTTATACTCTATTGTTATATTATTACTTAAATATAACGTTGAAAATGCAGATTTATTCCGCCAAACGTTATACTCAGTTTAAAATGATCGTTATCATCATAATAAATTGTTACTAGTTGGACTAAGGCAAATATTCCAAATTTTGCAAATCTTGGATTTAAAATTACAATATGTTCTGTCTAGCTACTATTCTCGGCTAAAACTCTACTATCCATACTCGCTAAAATCACGCGAACAAACAAAAGAAGAATCCAAAAATGGGGTGTGGGTCTATAACGCATCGGTTCCGAGCTTTGCACGTTCAGGTATTACGAAGTTCGTGTGATTTGATTTATTTTGTCAAAGAACAATACAAACTCTCTCCGACGTATGGCGCGTGTACGTACACGTACACGTACACGTGTGTCATCTGATTTTTGTTCCAGTACACGTGTGTCATCTGATTTTTGTTCCAGCATAACTTACAAAATGTGAAGGTTTTTTTCCTTAACGTTTCATGATCACATTGGGGTGGGGGTGTTGCGGATTTCCTGAGTTTCCTATCAATGATGACATAAATTCATACAAAACTGGCCTCTTCCCTAAGCGTAAACTAAGTAGAATCCGTGAAGAAACAGAAATTTCCAAAATTATAACACAAATATTGAAAGCTTTTTAAATTAAGGAATTCGAGAGGAGCAAACGTTTGTCGAAAACTTCCTACTATTTAATTCTTGGAATTGTCAATTTGGAATTAACTATCGGTTGAGATGGCTCAGTCCTTCAACTGGTTTTTCTAAAGTGCCTTCGACCGGAAGGTCCTGGAGTTCGATTCTCTTTGAAGGCAGGATTTTCTGCGCTAGCTGGATAGGTAGGACGAATTTAGCCGCTGTCTGGAGGAGAATGACTCGTATAGTGACCGGTTCAGTGGTTTTACGTTGTTTCTTTAACCGATACCAGGCGAATGCTGGAGGAGTACCCTCACAAACGGGCCACGGACCGTGCGCAATCTTTCCTTCCTCTCCCTTACACCTCACTTACACTTACATGAACTACACTACCCCATATGTCTGTGCCAGTTGAGGGCTGGTGCCCCGCTGGTTGTGGGAAACCCCGCAAGTCTTAGAGAGAGGTGTCGGATCTCTCCATCCAGCGGCGGAAGATCACCGCCACCACTATCAATTAAACATACTATACTTACGAGACTATATACCATTATGTGGCCGTTTTATTCCCTTAACGTGCCCGGAAGCACGAAATAATTAAAAAATTAATCAATCGAATAGACTAGAACACGCGTCTCTTTGGCAATTACTCGTGCCATTCTTCTTAATCGGCTTCGTTGTACACCATTAAAGGAGAACTGATTCTTTTCGCTATGTGAAGAATATTATCCTATAGCTCCGGGCCTGATTATAGGTTTATGAATGAGATTTCAAGGTATGGTTACGATTTGATTATTTCATTATATTTTTTTATTTCTTCTTATTCATGACGTAGAAAGAGTGTCACCATTACATTAGATAATTACTACTTCACTGAGTCGGATTGATTAATGTAAGGGGCATTTATATTAGATAAACAGACAATCGATTGAATGAAATATAAAAATGAAGATCCCCAGGATATGCTTTCTTTGTTTACTATCAGGTTTACATCGGTTGGAATGAAAATATTTACTATCTTCCCTTTGCTTGAATACACACTCGCGCACTTATGTGTTCAATTAATAGCTGGCGATATTCGCTCAAGTATGATTGAGCAATGTTGCAAAAGTATTTGATAAGTTGCAGGAGCTTATTCTAGATTTTTTCCTGTGCACTGAACACAATAGAATGTGGGAGGAAGATTGCGATTAAGTATCACGATATGATATCATGGTTTCTTTCGTAAAAGATAACTTTCTCTTTATGCGTGTTAATTTATACTGATGAAACATATATTTCAACTTTGCAAATTTAAATGACATTATCTGGAAGATTAGTCTCACAATTATTTATATGTAATTTCGAAGAATGCGTTCATTTATACATTTCAAAATATATATGCATACATACTTAATACAAAGCTGAGGTGGATCTCTGAAATTAATTTGATAGTGAATTTGCAACGGAAAAAACACTACTTAATTTTTGTGTGGCTGTCAGATCTTTTATTCCAAGTTACCTGGTGTAAAATTGTCCCTTAATTATTACGACAAAAATTGCGTAGACTCTCCTTGTTACTTGAAGTTTGTTTGTCTCAGTTCCCTGATGATAACTTTCGCCGGCACTACAGCGTCCTATAAGTCGGGTCACCAGTTAGAGCTTGTCTCGGCTGGAGCGATGCCCTTTTGGGGGAAATATCTGGAGGGGAAATCCCCTGCTAGCCAATGTTTAAATCAGCGCCGAGTATCGCCACCCGGCGGGGGAGAGATACAGCCATTTCCAGCGAAAAAACATTCACTCCTGTAACGGGATCATATAATTTGCCGTGCCCAGAATCAATAAATCAGTCAATCGAAAAAAATCGTTTCCGAAAAAAATCGAAAAAATGTAACTTTTTTGCTACTTGTGCGAGCAAATTAAACGTTCATATAATTTATTGCTATATATTGGTACATAGGGGTTCTTAATATCTAACTTATCTATAAACTTACAACTATTACTATTCCTACGCTTAATTCTAACATGGTATTTCGAAAAAATATTAATAATTTTAAAAGAGAGAAAATTAATAATAATAATAATAATAATAATAATAATAATAATAATAATAATAATAATAATAATTTTCTCTTTATTTACGCGCTGCATCTACGCTGCAATAAGCGGTTAAGGAGGGGCGTGGTCGACTACTGTAAGCTACGAGAAGCTGAAGCACGAATTTCCTGCTTAGAATTGCGCGAATCCGCCACCTACCCCAGACATTGTGGCCGCCGCTCCGAGAGTAATCTCTTCCGAATTCACCACTCTCTTCTTCCCCTGATTGCAGTGCAGCTGCAGCGCGTGTCTTAGGATAGCGCAGAGTATCTGAAATGCACACCAGGAAGCAGAAAAGGAACCTGGCGTTCTCAAAATCGAAAATTTCGAACGAAAAATCAATTGCCCCAAACACGTTGTTGCCGGAATCACGAAGAAACGCCTGTACAGTCTTGTAAACATTAATAATACAAATATTAATAACAATAATTTATTTGGCCTTTCAGGCTCGGATTAATCCCAGTTTTGCCAGCTAGCGGTGTTCTCAGGCCTGGGCGCAGTTTTTATTCAGTATTATTCACGCGTGGGGATAATACTGACATATGGCGAGTATGACGTACTCCTTTCCCAGTATCTAGTATATTTGACCCCCCTTGAGCTTTTCTTTCATCACACAGCTAGAGAATCTGGGAAGTTTATAATGGAAAGCTTCAGCTTTATTTTTGCCCCGTCTGGGAGTCGTTCTCAGGATCGCACCACGACAAGCTGGCCCTTGGGGCTATAATAATAATAATAATAATAATAATAATAATAATAATAATAATAATAATAATAATAATAATAATAATAATGATAATGATAATAATGATAAGAAGAAGAAGAAGAAGAAGAATAGGAAGAAGAAGAAGAAGAAGAAAAAGAAGAAAAAGAAGAATTTACCCGAGGGAAGCGAGATCTCGTTTGAACTCTCCAATTTTCCGTTTCTCTGTTTGAAACTATGTTTGTTATGTAGCCACGATCAAACGTGTTGTTCAGTTTCTTCGAATTTGACCTGAAAGTTTTTTAAAGTACTTAAAAATGAACTTTCAATAATTTTTATTTCTTCCTCCCATTTCAAGACGATAGTTTTGGAGTTCTACTGTACAGAGTACTAGTATTCTGAAAACAATTACTTTAACTACTCAAGTAGTCCAAAATTAACCCCTTTGGAATTGATTCCTCTGGATCTAACTCTCTACAAACAAGACTTTAGAATTGACAAAAATCATATGTAAAATTCTTTACAAAAAATCACTGGAAATAATTTTTTGTTAATATTTATTTTTGCCAAAAACTCGAATTCACCAATGAATACTTTATTGATACTTTAACTCATATCAATTTTTTATGTGATAAACTGTGTAAAACTGAACTTATTTGGGAGGTATCTTAGGTAGGTAAATCTGGTAAATTTCATTCTACCATCAGAAGTTAAATGCTTTACCATGGAATTTTGTCACTTTAAAACTTATATATATTTTTCGTGTAATTGTTTACAATTTTTCCATTCAGTATTTTTGAACTTTGACTGTTATACAAAGGTTCTTCATCTATTTCAGTGATGAAGAGAAGTAGCCCCTGTAACAGGTTCCGCAAAATGACGTTTATTGTGCTAACTTGCTGAACCCCACTTTGCAATAATATACAACATGGAGACAAATCTGTACTCCGTTCGCCAGTCTGTGCTTTGTAACTCACACCGTCCCTACAATGTCAGCTTTCAAAGAATGTTTATGGTAGGTGTGGGCAATTTTCTACACACCAGGAGCCAAATTTATTCACATGCAAATTCAGATGAACTGTGCATCTTATGCACCATTTATATCTTTTTACTTTCATGATAGGAATTGAATAATCGGGTTAGGAGTTTTTTTTTTTTTTGCTTCACTTAGAGGAGGACAAAGGAAACTAAATCAAGAAACTGAAGTAATTAATGTGTGCCATCTCAAAAGTGAAATAATATGAGGATTACGGAATGTAATAACTTAACCTACTGCATATTGTAGTAATAATCATTGGCATTTTAATTGTAATGCTTGCGGACGTTCACACCTTAACACTATGGAAGAATGCCACTAGCTAGAAAAAATATCTCTTAAGCATGCACCAATTTTCATCTGTGGTTATCAAGAGAATCTTTGTATAAATTATTTTAAAATGCGAACGCGTCTTATTCCCCTACGCACATTTGAAGACAATCTGTGTTTAATTAGGCAAGAACATAATGTGTCTAAACTGAAAATTCCTAGAAGAAGACGAACACTTCTTCCTCGAGAGTTTTGAGTACACAACAGCGGTTGTTAAAATTAAGAATTGGCCTTTAGACGATAAGAGAAAATGAGCGTATAAGTTCACTATGGGACAATACTTTTACAAAATAGCATCATTAATTATTCAAATTCATAATAAATATTCACAAACACTAGCTAAGAATGTTTTAGATAAATATTTGCTCTCAATTTATAATCGTGTATAATATGCAGTTACATCTATCCCATATTGCACGGACGTGACTTATGCAAATGCCCGAAAGTGCCTGAAAGTAAATACGTACGTAGACTTCGTCTTAGTAGTGTACTGGAGAAAGACGTCTTACTAGAGTATCCGTGTGAGAACTCTCGCATGTTAAACAATCCACTTTCCTACTCTTCCATTTCCATATTAAGGGGGAAAGTTGTTAACGAAACGTGTGTATTTGTTTATTTCCTGAAGATTACGGGGCACATTTTTTTGTACCCTTCGTTCTCAAAATTCCAAGTGTTAAGACTCTAGAACGCTTCATTTAGAAATGATATAACTAAATAGATTTTAACAATACTGTACAAGTATTGCGGGTTGCATTTTGCATTGAATTTTTTAGATGCTTTTTTTTCAACAAATACTTTATATTTTTAAAGTTAAGGTGCAATGGATCACGTCTACATGAAATTATCTTTCTTTCGATACCTCATTTATGAAGATTTGTTGCATTTGAGAGCCGCAAAACTCATACTACTGAAATAATATAGAAGAAGATAACTCCCTTGGGGCCTCATCGGTCAACATCACTGCTGTGCCTCTTACGGTACCTCGGGCCGTATCTCCAGCATCTCCAAGAGGTCGATAAGGAAATGTGAAGAATTTATTTCGGGACATCAGAACAACGTTGTGCACATGAGCATACCACGTCCATAGACGCTGAATCGAATTGTAACATGAATAACCTTTGATTTTTGCTATATTATCTCACTTTTTCTAAATTGGTTCGTTCTTTGGAATCACACATTTGAATCTGTTGAAGTGTGGAAGTGATAAAAGTTCATGGAATCTGCGTCTCTTGAATAGAGTAACAATAAAACCCTCGTTTTCCTTTGTTATCATCATTAGATTCTTCGAGATAATTTCATAGTTTAGCAATGTTTACTAACGAAAAATAAGTAATGTCATGTACGATAAAGTTTTCTCTGACGATGAATTCTATAACCACCATGATTAAAAAAGTATTTGTTTCAAATATATGTTAAATAAAAAAGGAGATTCATTCATTGAAATAGACAAGGAAACACAAAAGTATTTAGCTCAAAAGGTGTAAAACTAAAATAAAAAATATCATCTTCTCAAAAATAATAAAGCAGTTTACAAGAGAACTAATAATGTGTAATTGATAACTCTTATGATTTTGTTTGAAACTTAGATATCAATACGCTTATTGACTTTTGTATTTTTTTAAATGAAGCATTTTACATACTTGATTCCCAATGATGTGGTCTAAAAGTTTTCGTGACTTGAAAAAATAAAGGTCAGAATGGAGTAATCAAAAATGTCGTCTAAGGCAGATATTCAATTGAAATGAAAACCATGATAATTGTTGGAGGTCTCGAAAGTAGTTGAAAGCAACCAGAACTTTATAAAAATTACAATCACCTGCCACTTGCTCGGGTAGTTCATATCAATTAAGTTGCAAAAGTGTTTCCACCCGTTTGAAATTTATCAGAATATGAAAAATATATTTACTACATAAATCAATTTCTGGTTTGTAAAAACTGTTCCATTAATTTGAAAGTAGGAGGATTGCTCCGGTTTCTTGGCGATGAGAATTATCTTCTTTTGCTTAGCGATAGTCTTAAAAAGATTTCACTTGCAGGCGGGAAATATCTCCAAGGAAGAGTAATCACAGAAATATCTGTCGGGATAGTTCAGAGACAACACACTATCTACTCCAATACCTATGACCGGGCTTCCTGTCCGGAGGAGAATTCTAGCAGCCGGCTGCTTTTATCGGTAGTTTTCCATGATTTCTCCGGCCAGTGACGAATGCCTAATAAACAGACCGCGCGATTTTTCCTTCCTCTTCCTTATCCTATCCTCACCTCTTCATTACACACATTTATGCTTACACGCACTGCACAATTACACGCGTCGGGACACCAGTCAGGAAGGTAGTTTGTCCCGGCTGGTGCGGAACGCCACTGGAGGAGATACTACATGGGGGAAAACTCTTAAGGTGACGTGTAGGTCCAACAGAGGAAAAAGGCAGCTATTTTCGATAATAGGACGCATTATACTTACGGGTATAATGACCTAAGTAGTTGACGCCCCCGGAATCTAAACTTACTCTCTCGTTACAAAAAATAACGAAAAATAAATCTGTACTCCCTCGTTTTTGTATCTCATTTTTTAAGAATGTTCCTTACATCATGTCTTTCCATTTTGAAAAATTTCAAGAATAAACAAAAAATGACAAATTCATTTGGCTCATACAGATAAATTAATGTAGTTGGTAGTTACAAATTAATTTCTTTTCTTCTGCGACATGAAAAGTCAGTTAATATTAATTACATCCGAACGCCTCAGCTGTAATTGTTAAAATTGTAAATTAATTAAAGTGGTTAGGCGGAAGAGCAGGCCTTAAGGCCTGAGCCTCATCACAAATAAAGACAATTTTATTATTATTATTATTATTATTATTATTATTATTATTATTATTATTATTATAAAATCTGTACTCTCTCTCGTTGGTGTATTCAGCCACCAAGTACTCAAACTTCTCTGAAGAATTAGTAATAAATCTAACAGTTACAAAAAAAACACTGTAAATTTGGTGCGTGTTTTTCCTCAACGCGGCCGTCTACTCAGCATTCAGTTGCAGCGCCACCTTCACTCCCGTCGCTGCTCGCACAGAGTAAATATCTCTAGTGAGTTGTGCTCCGGAGCACGCCTGCTGAGTCGGCGTTTTCCGTTTCTTTACTGCAAAACCTCAGAACTGCACGTTCTCCCCACAGGAAATAGGCGCGTGTGTCGAAGTAAAAGACGCACACGGACTTTTGATACTGTTGGTGATATCATAGGTATTCACACGGAGTTTAAATTTGTTATCGCTCATTTGCCTCGGTTTATTACGCATTATATACTACCTGTGATTAATTAAATTTTTTATTGCTAACTGCGTAGTAGTTTTTTCGTGTTCAAATTAATTTATTTCCATGAGTATGTAACTCATTTTTTATGGTACGTTTTAATAAAAGAGTGTCAGTTTTAGCAAACTAAATGTAGATATCACGTTTGTGATTTTTGTTTTGGAAATACAAAGTAAGAAATAGTATTTTTGTCTGTTTTCTTCCCTTTTCAAATCAAAATAAAGCACAAATAATTAAAAAAATAAGTCAACATCGTTCATTTAATGGGGTATATAAGCAGGAATATATTTCTCGTTACGAATTAATAGAGTAAGATTGTAATGTTTTACAGGACTATAAAAATAAGAGCACTTAACATTAAATATTGTATTATGTTTCTCTTTTTATTTTCAAAGTGCACGTTTAGAATAATTTATTTTATATTTCTTTTCATCTATTTATACCCCACATTTTAAGCATATTTTGTCTAATAAATAATTTGAATAATCTGAATAGTTCAGGCGCAATAAGCATTCAAACGTTGGTTTGAAAAGAATGCTTTCTAGGCAAAAATTAGCATTATAGACGCATAGAAACACTTCAGAAACATGTAAATTGTTTATTACTAAAGAAATGAATTTATTTCTTGAGAAAGAAAAATTAACCGAGAAATAAAAAAGCTAAAAAAAGTTGTGTAAATTGGGTACTTGGGGTATGTGAGGAGCTTGATAGAAAATCTGAAATTCATTAAGAAGAAGACTTGGAAAATTAAAGAATTGGCCTAAATACATTTTCAAGCAAGTTTTTGAATATATTTTCTTACTTTACCTTTTGACAGTACTTTTATCACACAAAGCCTGCTTCTGTTTCCGGAACATGTAGCTGACATCTTAATGTGCTGCTACAATTGCTGGCTTGTCGGAAAATAAGGCGGCATATAAGCTTCTATCGTCTATGTGCCTTCACAACCCGTTACATTTTCTTTTCCGATCTTAACAGCTTCCTCCAAAAACGTTCAGTATTGTGGGAGTCAAAGTACAACTTCGCCGCAGGTCTTTTTTTATCACACAAAGCCTGTTTCGGTTTCCGGAACATGTAGCTGACATCTTAATGTGCTGCTACAATTGCTGGGTTGCCGGAAAATAAGGCGGCATATAAGCTTCTATCGTCTATGTGCATTCACAACCCGTTACATTTTCTTTTCCAGATCTTAACAGCTTCCTCCAAAAATGTTAAATATTGTGGGAGCCAAAGTACAACCTCACCGCAGGTCTTTTCAGCATCGGAAATGTTTGACTGCCTACACTGCCTGCGTTTTCATCAGATACCCTCGAATTACTAACTTTTAAAATGGTTTCTTAAACATTCTTCACCATCGTTTGGCGACTTTTCTAGGCTCTTCATTGTCTAGAAAATGTTATTCGCACATTAAGTTTCGTTATATTTTTATCCATTCTCCATGTTGTATAAAACGCAGTATGAGGGAAAGTTACAGAGTTTGGACCAATGCCTAAATTGTATTGGACACGTAGACAATGCATAAGAAAATTTGAATCATGGAAGTTAGCTTAATACTTATGGATGCTGTAATCATCAGTCTTAGTGATACAGTGTTTTAGAAGAATGACTTACTAAAAGAATATTTGTGACATTTGTGACAGCCTTTGCGTGATGAAGGAATAAGCAATTGCAACATTTATGCTACACGTTACAAATACTCGTAATTCGCTCACAAATACCCATGGTAAGAATAACTAGTGGTTTGCAGCAGCAGAAATGCTACAAAACCAGACTAATACGATATGTACTACAACAGTTCTTGTAAGTCGAGATTTTAAGAGAATAAGAATTAAAAAATTAAATTTCTCTTCACAAGGTCACAAAGAACTTCGTGATGATATTGAAACTAGATTTTTCTGTACGCTGTGTAGAAAGGGAAATGAAGAAGATATGATAGTGCGTTTTGGGAATAAGATTATACGTTCACGCTCCGTGTGTGTTAGAATGAAATTCAGCGTTAAGAAATTTGCCTTCGCTGCACAAATGAAATCTAAAGTTAATAGCCAACTTGTTAATTCTGCACTCTTTTCTCATAGGAATAAAAGGCGAAGTAATTAATAATTCATTTATGTAGTGTTACATAATATTACCATTAACTTGAAATATTTTAAACCTGGCAGGCAAGTTAAGTTTAAAATATTAAAATTATTTTCTATAAGTGTAATCTGGATCATTTGAATGACATTTGAAAATCATGAATGAAGGAGAACGTCGATTACATTTCCCCCAAAAATCTATAATTTCTTTCAACGAACTCAACAATAAGGTTTTTTCTTGTGTAGACATACGGTTTTAATATTATTTTCAATAATCACACTAAGTTTTTCAATTTATTTATTATTCCTCGTGCATGTCTTTTGAGTTCCAACTAAGGGGATCGAGTCCAAATTAGGCAAACGGTATCCAAATTTTAACCAATTACAAACAACTTTCTTCCATTCTTGTTTACAAGAAATAATGTACCTAAAATATTATATTTTATGGGAGAGGAATATGCGAAATAGGTAGGTTTAAAAAAAGAGAGGAATACCGCAAGTATAAAAGGATGTAAATCTTTTAAATACCTGGTTGTAACTATGATAACTGCTGGTAATAATATAACAAATGCACTATTTTATAAGACTGTAGCGGAGACTATTGCAACATAAAATTCAGAAACCCGGGTTCTTAGTAAAGCAAACACGAAGAAAATTCAAGTGCTAGAAATGCACTTTTGAAGAAGAAGAAGAAGAAGAAGAGGAAGAAGAAGAAGAAGAGAAGTTGTGGTACATACCAAATTGAGCATATTCCTAATTCAAAAATTAGAGAAATAATGCAAGAAAAGATAAATATAAAGGTGTGTATAGAAACTAAGCAAATTATCAGGTATTGGCACTTGAAGAGAATGGGGGAGGCAAGGTGACCTGAATGCAGCCTGTGGCAACGGGTCCCTCGTAGACAAGCAAACGGAGATCACCGAGAAATTAGAGGGCAGGAGTGTACGATACAATAGCTCCAAGAGACCTCTGTGTAGGTGACTGGCTGCCTAGAAACCTGCGAACATCGGGGAGCGAGAAGCAGCGGCAGTTGAAGATCGTTTGTATTTACATACATAGATTGTAGATTGTTTTGGTAAACATTTTGTTTTTATTAAATCTTTATTGAGAGCATGGAAATGAAAAAATGATCGAAAATAGGAAACCTTCCTCCATGCAAGCGAGAAACGTAGTAATGAAAATTAATGATACACGTGTTGCATATAAATAATACTTGAACTTTCGCACATAAATTTCCCTGTCTAAGTATAACATACCTTTAAGATTAGATTATTCTTTGGAATTCTGTCAAAACAAATAAAAACATGGAATGTCGGAAATTCCAAGCTCTTAAGTGTACTCATCTCAAAAGTGAAGATGGTATCGTAAAATTGGATTTATTTCGCTGTCGATTGCGTTTCCGTTCGATGATCTAGAACCTTTAGTATTGCTTTAATAATTTTATTCACATACTTCTGAAAGTTGGAGATTCGTTATGTTGAGCTAGTAATATTTTATCTTTATTCATTATTTATAATTTTAATGAATGTTCATAATTCTTTATGAACTGTGATAAGTTTTACATGAAACCACGCACATTTAACATTTATAAAGATTGAAGTGTTTAAATCTATTGAAGAGGTTAAATCTATTGTTAAAAAGTCTTTTATTAACCGAACACAGTTTTTGGAGCCCTGATTTCGGTAGATGGGAGAGGAATGGGTGGGTGGGATATTTCGATGAGATGACTATTAAATCAAATCTGTTGCTTGTTTTTATTTGCTGACTTTCTATTGAATTGCAGCGATTATCTCTGGTAATTAGATTTCGTCAATAAGACTCATCGCTAACATTTATTCGAATTTCAAACAATTTTAGTAAAGGAGTGGGGGTAGATATTTCCGGGCTCAAGAGAGTAGATATTTCCAGGCGCGTGTAATATTCATATTCTAAATAACACTGGAGACTAAATCCACAATGTATATTTTAGTGGGTAATTGAAATCAAGAAATATCGTGTACTAAAATACGTTTTTTAGAAACTGATTTAGACTGTTTTTATTTTCTTGTATAGCGAAAGGAGTGTTATGTAATTATTCAAATCAATCGAAACCCAGCTTTAGACGGAAATACATGTTCTAGGGGACCTACTTTTTAAAAAGATTTTTTCAAAACATATGTCTCTTCAATCGTCAGTCTTTTAACAACACTAGCACCAAAACCCTATGCACAATGATCGCCAAATAGATATTACTCAATCTCACTGATGTAACTGCGTTTTGAACGTGAAACTGATTCTTTAACTTTTGAGAGAACTATATATGAAGTCCCTATGATATTTTCAAAATTTTGTGAAACTTGCTTCAAATTTTTTCTTCGTGGGTTTTATTCTAACAGAGTTCTTGAAAATGACGTATATACGATTTCATTGAAATTTCTGAATTTTCTGCTGCATCAATAATTTTCACTGTTGAATTAACATAAATATTTAGATTAAATCTGTTTTACTGCTTGTAATAAAATATGTTATATACTCCTAATATAGCAAGCATTGCAGTGCTGCAACGCGCTAAACTTCACAGTTCAAAAGATAAAGATGTACTAGTACGTTTTTCAGTTAAGCTACCTGCATACCTTTTCCAACGTTGTCATATATTTCGCTGATCTTTGGTCATATCTACTTCCCTGCTTTTATTAGTTGTTTTTTAAATTTCTTTTTATTCTCTCCCTGAAAATGTTGACATCTGGATATACATTTTATTGCTATGTTTAATACCTCGGGAAAAGACCATGACTAAATTGGCTAAGCTCGTCTTGTTCTGAATAAATTCTTAAATATATAATTTAATCTTCAATATATTTATTAATTTCTTAGTAATCATTTGACTAATAATTGTATTCAGAATTACAAAAACTTCGTTCTTTAACATTTTTCTATCAAGGTTTATTCAATTCGCATAAATAGCGCAGGAGAATGTTAATCTTAATAATCTTAAAATCAGCTTGTCCAAAGAACTGTTTATCCTTATGTAGTAAAAAAGCAGATAATGCAACGAGTTTACATATGTAAAGCAAACTACAAAAATGTGGAATGCTTGAATGATAATGGAATCGAGTTCTGGAATTCAGTATACCAAAACCAGTTTTAATCATTGCTCGAACTAAAAATAACGTTTACCCGTAAATTATCAGATAATGAAGTCATACAGATACACAGTTCATTTATCAATGGAGAAACCACTTTCAGAGAATTATTTTGATAATTTTTTCAGAGAATTTATATATATATATATAATAATTATTGAAAAGAGCAAATTGCCTTATACATTGCTTCTTATTTTAAACAGTGCTCTTCTCACACATGTAGGAAAGGGAGGAGCAAACGTAATTTCTGAGAGCATTCCTACCATTCTGGCACACCCTATCCTGTCATTGTTTCCAACGCCCCCGCCACCGCCTCTCCGTTATCGAGCGGCATTCCTCAGTAGCGGGCGCTTCTGATTTATTCAATGGCACGCCGAATTATCTAGAAGCTGCCGTCTCCCACTTGGGAGCGGCGATTCTGCTGTCGCGCACGGAAAGGTCTGAACTGAGTATCGTACAGTGGTCCAAACATCGTATATCGTGGTCATGAAAGAAAAAAGAAAAATTCGACTTAGTAAGTTTTAACTCTTGGAGACTGGTTGTAGTGGTATCACTTATTTACAAAAACATCGTCAGAACAAAGTATAAGTTCATATCCGCTCAGAGATTATGGTCCTAACCTGTGCGTCCCTCGTGATATTCTTGTTCCTCATGGCGGACGTCCCTCGAGTCATGCTCAATTGCAAACTGATAACGCAATTAGTTTAAAATACTATCTGCCTTATTGGATCCATTATCCAAATCTAACCGCCATTTTGTTTGATGAAACATTGACCTCGGACTCGCAATCAGCGATCCTCGAAACCATGTACAAAATTTGGTAAAACCCAATACACACTTTCATTACAGGATCACGTAATGACGATGATTTCGACAGTTGAGACCATAGTGCACCCGGATCAGAGGGAGCGCTCACGATGAGGGATTAAATTTGAACACGCGCTCGAACGTGGAAACATGTTCGCTTGCCCCCCGACGCTCTTCTTGGACAGAATTGACTATCTAGTTCCTGGAAGAATGTGACTTTTGTATGCGATTGCTCAGAATAAACGATTTCGAAGAGAAGGAAAAGAGTATCGACGATTCCGGATCAAGATTTATTTCCTTCAGGACTATAGGGAGTCTAGTGGGAGCCTTACTTTCATTATACTGAGGGAATGCTGGTAATATTTCTGAAATTGAAATACTTACACTCAGGATACTTTTTTTTACAATGACAATTTTTTTCAGTTTTTTTAATTTAATTATACTATACATATATTTATTCATTAGTGTTAAATTCTCTTTCTAAATTAAATCGACTACTATTCGTTCTAGATTAAAGTTTTAAAATTTTGTTCGTATGGTAATATTTTTATTGGTCCTTTTACTTTCGTGTTTACTGCTACCATTACGAAGTGTGCGTTTGCATTTTTCGAGTGTTAGTTGCAGTTTTAGTAAGATGAACGTTACATTATTACGTAATTTTTACCAATATCACGAAAGAGTATGTGATGTTACAGCGCCACTAGTTAAAAATAGGGAACGAAGTACTTCTTTTATTTATCAAAAGTTCAAGCTACTTATTTTCAAGAAAGAGAAATAATTTGCCGTCTCTCTGCAATACACTCCCGGAAAACACTATCCACTCGTGTATATCTTGTAAAAACAGCATTCAAAATTATTTTAATTTAATTATGGATCAACAGCGGGTTGTTTAGTGTCCAAATGATCAGTTGATTCGTTTGAGAAAATTAATTTTGTATGCTGAAGTCAAAGAAATTGAAAAAACACACTTGAAACGAAAGTAGGAACGTTCTTTGTATAATATCACATATCTAATATGAATTATTAGCGTACCCGTGCGAGAACTCTCACATGTTAAACCCCACCCGCTTCCCTATTTTTCCATTTCCACAATAAGCGTGTAATATTTTTTTCCTTCAAGACCCTCTTATCCTCCGTCACTTCTTCTACGTACATTCCTTGTAATTTATAATAATACAATACACCCATCTCAATACAAACTATTCTTATTTAACGTTATTACTGAGCAGAGAGATACACCTGTGTAATACAATCGTGTAGAATATCAAGTAATTAGTTTAATTTCACATACAAGTGCAGATTCTACAGATTCTGAACAGGTGGGGTAAAATCGATTGATTGATTTTTTCGTGTTTCCGGGCGCGTCAACTGATTTGGTTATTAGTCCCGTTAGTGTAGTGCATGTTTTTCTCGAGAGATGGCGGTGATCTTCCCCCGCTGGATGGCGAGATCCGGCACCGACCTACCGTCGGCTAGCGAGGTTTCCCCTTAACCAGGACTCTCCCACTAGCGGGGCACCGCTCCAGCCGGGACAAGCTCTAAGCTCCCGACCGGTCTCCCGGAATATGTGGTAGTGTAGTGCATTTTAGAGTAAGTGTGTGTGTAATGGGAGAGGATAGGACAAGGAATAGGAAGGACAGATCGCGCGCGGTCCGTGGCCCGTTTGGTAGGGTACTGCTCCTACATTCGCCTGGTGTTGATCGGAGAAACCACGGAAAACTACCGATCAGAGCAGCCGGCCGCTAGAATTCTCCTCCAGACAGCGACTGAATTCGACCTAACTGAAAAGCTAGTGTCGAAAATCCTGCCACCGTCAGGACTCGAACTAAGGACCACCCGGTCAGAGGCGCTGCAGTGACAGGGTAAAATCGACAAGTGTCAAACCAGCACATCGTAATAGAACTGTTAAGATCTCATCCTGTAGAATACGGCGTGAGAAACGTTTCTATGAGGCCTTTAGCCTCAAAATTTTAGATTTCAAGGCTCTAAAACGCTCCGTGTAGGAGTTATTTAACGACATAAATTCAAAAATCCGAACGAGTGATGCGGGTTGCATTTGACGTGAATATTTAGATGCGTTTTGTAAGCAAATCCTTCATATTTTTAAAGTCAAAGTGTAATTCGTCACGTCTCCGTGAAACTCTCTTTCTTTGCAGATATTATTTATTAAGATTGATTGCGTGTGAGAGCCGAAAAAGGTATGTATACTACTGCAATAATTTAGGAGGCGATAAATAAATTAAGACAGTAATAACGAACATTTTTCGTGCTTGAAAGAACTTTAACTTTTCTTCTCAAATGTCTGACATAATTTACGAATAAATAAATGTTCCAACGGGTCGCGACTGCATGGCAGTTAGGACCCACGTTTGCTAACCCGATGGCCCCGGGTTCAAATTCCAGCAGAGCTGCGGATTTTTACACGTTCTTAGCTTATTTAGGGCGGTCGTAAGCCCTTATTTCCTTGGTAGGTAATAAGGGCTTAGGCCCCCGGTGGATCCCTTTAAGACCTTATTTCATGGAAGTGCCTTCTTTACAAATGAGTACGAGAATTTATTGGCTTTGTTAACAATAAATATTGGGTAAAAAAAGTCCGGTTGAAGCATGATGCTTGCCACGCCAACTTCACTCCACTTCCAAAGACATAGTAAGATCATCCATTTCGAAATACCGGTTACATGAACTGTACAGAGGGCCATGGAAGTGGGTAGTAAGCAGAGAAGGCTAAATGAAAGAATTTCTAACATCCTCTAAACCCTAAATAGGTTAGACCTGCAGTAAAAAGGTAAAATAAGAAATATTCCTTTCTTACTAGCACTATTATTTGTACTCAAAACATTAAGTATTTAGAAACTTTAACTATGGTAGAACAATAAACCCCCTAATAATGTTGAAATCTTTAACTCATGTAGGCATTCGAAAGGAGTATGAATATAAAATATAGCATTCTCAAATAAATAAATAAATAAATTTAGTAAAATTGTATAATAAGTACTTAGTAGTTTTTTCATTTTTTACGTGAAAAAAACAGTTAAAACTGCTATGGGGAGAAGTGAATTGTGTGCACATTTTCAAAATTCTGCACTCAACACACACACCAAATAAATTACATACTTCTCGTAATCACATTAAGCTTAGTTCTTAATATGTTGATTACACTATTTGTTCTGTCTATTATTAGTATATTCACATTTTCATGTAAATTCATTTTGAGTATCATGAAATATTATAGGTATAACTTTATTGTTATTTATTTACTACTTCTGCTATACTCTTTATGTTATACATTGAAAGAATAGTAAAGGATACATTGAATATTCTCCTCTTCAAAGAGATTCAAATAACAGCATATCTCTGAAAGTTTCCTTGAACGTTCACAACAACACTGCTAAAGAAATGGAATCAAATATCAATTTGTGGTTAACCGATTCCAGCCTTTGAATAGTGGGAATTACATCATTTACATGTGTAGTGTCACGTTGGCGGCCGTGGGTGGGAGGAGGAGCGGAAGTATCGTATACCTGCGGGCTGAATAGCTGGCGCCCCGGCGTTGGGATACATTTAGACAAAGGGGACACCAGCTTGACCGTGAAGGTCACGTGGTAGACGCGAGCCTCCCTCCTACACCTAGGACGGTCACGTGACGGCTACACTCTGGTATAAAATCGAGCCGACGAGCTCACACGGTGGGTTTTATTCTGGAAACCTCGCGCGATGCGCAAAACTTTACGCCCAGATGGAGCGTGTCGTGCCTCTTGCACGGGTGACGAGGTCACGGTAGTGGCGCGGGAGTAGTGTCAGAGGAGGCGGGGCCTCCCTAGCTATGTGGGGTATCCACAGGGAAATACTTAAAAGTGTGTAGTTTCGGAGCAGAAGTTCGTTATTGTACATACGTGTAAATAAACTTGTACATACTTGTAAATGTCTGTGTGTTTTTCTCCATGACGCCACACATGTGTCGTCCGACTATTGGAATTTTCCAATCAATCGTTTTCACTGCTAGTAGCAAAGTCTCTGATCTGGACTTCGGAGATCGCGTTCACGGCAGATGTCATTGCCTTTCAATTGTCACGTGGAATCCATAGACAGATCATATTGGAAACCTCCTTTTCAAGTCACGGCCTTCCCCATGTCGCACTCGGACAAAAAGGACATTATATAGACTAGTTTGAGACCTCTTCATTAACTTAACTTTTTTGTGAAATCTACAAGACAGAACTTCAAGAATCTTAGCATAAACATATGTTCATCATCCTGTACAAAACATTATAATATTTGCAGAAATTTTAGACATCTTTGGAAATAAGTGAAGGAATGATTTAAATAAAAAATCTCATTATTTAAATTTATTCTTTCAACCAAAATTCGATGGAATGGCCAACATATTTTCGCAAATGATTTGACTATTAGATAAATAAACATCGAGTTTAGGGATATCGTATGTTATTTGCAAAGTTCCATGACAAATAAAAAGAATGCACACTTTTCCGTAGCATGCGATCACTGTACTTTATTTAACAACTTGTTAATTTAAACATTGTACTTCAAGTTTCGTCCGGTCGTATTTTTTCTTAATTAGTTGAGTATCAGAGGTTGAATAAGATAAATTATACTTTTACCTATTTTTGAGTTAATACAAAATTTGAGCAGAGGTAGGAAAAATCGTTGTGGAAATATTCCATTTTAGATAAACGGCAGGTGATTTGTTTTCTTCAAGTCTTACAAAGTGTTATCAGGCGACGTTTGTCTGTGTGTGTGGGTGTCACTATGAACTGTATTGTTATCTGACTTGTGACGTAAATGCTTCACTGCTATTATAGAATATTACCAAAATAATAATTTTACCACGCAAGGTAAAGAAATAATTTATCAAATTTAAGTGAAACTTATTGCTATCACAACTTGTTAATTCTACACAGTAGTAAATTATCAATTTTTCTTTAAAAAGTCTTAAATAAAAAAGTATTAATCTGTATTTTAATATTAATAATTGGCAAAATTGCTATATTTTTATGATATTTCAAAACTCTTCTGCTCATTGGTAGTTTATAGTAACTCAACAAAGTCAAGGCACCCTCGAGATATGCTCACAATTATTACTTTTTTTGTAATTGTGTACATTTGTTGAGGAAGGTTGTGCTCTTATAAGGTAAACATTTATCAATGTAACGATAAATACAACATTATGACGTTTTTATTACTAATTATTTTAACCTTTGGGGTCCATCACCTTAAGAACTAATCTGAAGAGAAATTTAGAGATTCTCATTAAATTCCGTCTTCTACATGTAATGTATGTCAATTCAAACTATCCTATACCCTTTGTCAATACTCAGTATCTCATTAATGTCTGAGGAAATTCTTTGGTGTGAGACTTTAATTTTCGTTTATGAATTGAAGTGTCTATGGCGTTTTATGTCTTAGTTATGGACTAACTGTACATATGAACACATCTTACCGAAATTTAATTTCTTTGCAATGAAGATAAGAGCCACGAAACTAATACTCCCTTGTAGTGTTCTGCACAGTTTGGCAGAAAACTATCTCCTAGTCATGGTTGGAACAAGAAAATTTGAATGGAAACTCCTGTAAATTCAAACTTAGTGGCTAATAAAACTCCCCATCGTCAAAAAATCACAGATATAATGCTGTAAAGAAAATACGATGATACTACTTTCAGGTTGCTGTTTCACATTTAAATGGACTTAAACGAAGTATAATGCATATTCAGAAATTCATGTTAATTCAGGAATGGTAATTCATTTTAATCATCCATGAAAAATTGATTCAAATGTTGTTTAAATGATGCTTTATTTATTGCGGATATAAACGTGATAGTCTTTCAAACGCTTCACAGGGCATTTTTCGTATTAAGGCTGTGCCTTAACTCGCCGCCATTGTAGTGTGGTTATAAACATTTTGCGACTGACGGTACAGTATTGTTTTCGTCAAATGCATTTGTAAGTTCGTAGACCCCCATGCGGAATTCAGAAACCCAAATTTCAGTAAACAAATATTCAGCTAGTGAAAATGAGAATCTTTTTGATTGAAATGATTTACTATTTGTTTATGCCGAAAGCAGTAAGTTAATTTGATGAGTTGAAACACCAATAAATAGAAAAAAAATCTTTAATAAAAGTAACTTTCCATTAAGAGAGATTAGAAGGGTTCATTTATCACAATATTAGCACTTAAAAATATTGTTTAATGAAGAAATTTCTTACAATCACTAATTTGTTTCTAACATTGTGTAGAAGAGAGACAATTTTAGCCCTATCTGGCCTGCAATTTTCAATATTTGCAACTCAAGCGCAACAATTCCTACTTGCACACGCAGAGCCAGTAGGGTTTCATTCGCTGATTCACCAGCATGTATTTAGTTATCACACCGCTATGCTACGCTTCGCTCCTGAGTGCGTGACGGAACCTGAGCATTGGAGGTTCAGAGGCCAGTAAACTAACTCTTCACCCACCGAGGCCCCTATTCGCTGATTCACCAGCATGTATTTAGTTATCCCACCGCTATACTACGCTTCGCCCCTGAGTGCGTGATGGAACCCGCGCAATGGGGGTTCAGGGGCCAGTAAGCTAACCCATCAACACCGAGGCCCCTATTCGCTGATTCACCAGCATGTATATAGTTGTCCCACTGTTATGCTACGCTTCGCCCCATAGTGCGTGAAGGAACCCGCGAACTGGTGGTTGAGGGGCCAGGCATTTAACCCCTCACCCACCGAGTCCCATTTTCGCTGATTCACCAGCTTGTATTGTCCCACCGCTATGCTACGCTTCCCCCCTGAGTGCGTGATGGAACCCGCGCAATGGGGTTTCACAGGCCAGTAATCTAACCCATCACCCACCGAGGCCCCTATTCGCTGCTTCACCAGCATGTATGTAGTTGTCCCACCGCTATGCTACGCTTCGCCCCTGAGTGCGTGATGGTGAGAGCGTGCGCGTGGTGTTCACAGGTTCATCTGCCCATGCTCGCCGTCGTGGGCGGGGCCCGGCCAGGAGGGCAACCCCAAGCTGGGGAGGCTCATGCACCTCGTGTCGCAGACAGACCTGTCCATCACCATCTGCCCAGACGGCACCGTTAAGGGCAGTCCTGGCCTCGACGAGTATGGTACGTAGTGAACACGATCAACCAGTAAATGCACAATTTGCAAAACGTGCAAATGACACTTTGTTAGAAACTACTCGAGGTTTTATTTCGAAGTTTTTGAGTGAAAAGTTTGTATTTTAATGATATTTCGTTGGTCTCATTTTGATTAAACTATTAAGAGTTACCAAAAACTAGACAGAACATGAGAAATGTAGGTTTTGTACCAAACCCAGTTGACAAATGTCAGTATCATGGTAACGAAAAGCAAATCATGTTAATTTAAATTTATTCTGAATATTTTGTTCTATAAACTTTTTGTGTAGTTTGACAATTTGAAGCAAAATATGGAATACGGTTGTGGGAGTAATTTAATCCTGAATAAGCTTTTGGGCATAGTTACCTCGTATTGCACTTGTGTTAAGCATAAATCAGAACTATAGATTTTGCTGTGATCAACGAATTGTAGCCCCATGAATTTAATAATAACATAATTTGCCTAAATGAATTGGATGTTAGATTATGTCATTAAAAGGACATTGTGTACTATCCTTCTAGCAGTTTGATGAGCGATTTGCAAGAGATCCTGAAATATTAGTAATGTGCACGATGCAATACTATATTATACTATTCTTCAATATAATTATAATATTACGGAGTAAATACAAATAGAGAGAGTCTGTGCTTCGTCGTAGCACCACTGTTTTGTTAATTAACCTTCTGTATTCCCAAGAGTCGATATGTATGGAGGATTGCATACAGTCAGGCGCACTCTCTTTCTGTTACTTCTTTTTAAAGAGGATCAATAATTTTGATATTTTGGTAATACAATGCTTTCATTTATTCTATTTATACACATAAATCAATTGTGTACATATTGTTCACAATCAGTGCATATATTTAAGGATAGATCATATAAATTATGATTTATCGTGAATGGGTTCTTGGCTTGCTTAGGTATTGCCGATACGAACAATTCCAATAAAACGTGTATCGTGATTGATTGATTGTTAGTGATTCCGGGCGCGTTAACTGCAAAGGTCGATAGTCCCGTAAGTGTAGTACTTTTTGTGGGGGTCTCCCATCGCTGGATGGTGAGATCCGTCGCCGACCTACCGTCGGCTAGCAGGTTTTTCTCAACCACGTATCTCCCATCCGCGGAACACCGCCTCAGCCGGGACAAGCTCTAAGCTCGCGACCGGTCTCCCGACATATGTGGTAGTGTATTGCATGTTAGTGAAAGTGTGTGTAAGGGGGTGAAGATAGGACAAGGAGAAGAAGGAACGATTGCAAGCGGTCCGTCGCCCGATTGTTAGGGTACTGCTCCGGCATTCGCGTAGTGTTGATCGGTGAAACCACGGGAAACTATCGATGAGAGCAGCCGTCCGCTAGTATTATCCTCCAGAAAGCGACCTTGCTGGCAAGCTAGTGTAGAAAATCCTGCCACCGTCGGGACTCGAACCTGTGACATTCTGATGAGAGGCACTTCAGTGACATCAATTGATGCCCTGTGGCACCTCTCCGGTATATACTGATAAGAAGGTAAAAACAAATAAAACGTGAAGGTTCGTTTACATGAACAAGATTGTCCTTCAATCTCTATTAATTAATTTGTCTATAATTCTTATTTTCTTTGTAGCTTCCACTTTTAGAATTTTGTTTTCTTTTAAACTTTATTTATAACTCGGTAGAAATGAATGTAATTTTTAATTTTTTGATATTCGTTTATTGATACCTCGAGATAAAGAGTAAATATTTTTCTTTAAAAATCCAGCAATTCTGATAGTTTAGACCGTTTCTTTAAATCTATGGCTTTCCGATGTCAACTTTGTTTGCAATTAATGTCTAATTCGTGGTTGCATGTATTTAGTGAGCTACACATACGATGCCTATACTTTCAATTGCAGCAAAATAATAGAGTTGTGATAACACATTATAAACAGCTGTCACACTTGAGTACTCTAAGGAAAAAGGAATTGTAAAAAATGACAGGTTATTTGATTGTGTCCAAATTGTAACATGTACGAATTGAAGGACGTTTTTTGAAAACAGCTTATTATCCGCCGTAGCGCTGATATTTATATATCTATCAAAATCATTTAATTTTTTTTAGAATTTTCTTGAGTTTACATGATTCAGTTTTATTACGCTCTATGCGTGTATAATTGCCTTAAGAAATATATAAATAATATTATGCCCTACATATGAAGTTAAGGAAGCCTAATGAGCTTCATTTGTTTTGTTCCAATTGAAATATGAAATGGATATTTATTTTTAATTTTTGTATTTTGGATCGAATTTCTGCAAAGCGTGAATCCGGATAGGGCTGATATTTGATTGAGATTTGATCAAAAGTTGGAGGAGAGATATATGATGTGTTAAATTATTTGCTTTAGGCTAAACTCTTTGTGAAATTCGATTGAAACATACCATGGTGCATTTGTTATTTCCTGCTATATTAATTTTGGTTGATTTGGATTTTCCATAAGTTTGTTTTGGGTGTATTTATCCACATGAAGCAAACGTACAATATGGGCCAAACTACAGGTCTTTATAGTATTGGTTCAGTATTGTAAGGAAAATAACTATTTCTTTTTATTACTGGTTTTAGTTGATATGCTTTGATTTTGTCTCCATTGATTTTGATGTTATAATGTTTAAAGTTTACATGGGTGTCAATGTTTAATCCTAGATACCTTACTGCTCTAGTTAGGGGATCAGCCTATGTACACATTGTTTAATATTAGGAAAAGGGGAGTGTATGGTCTGAGTGTAAAAATTTTCGCTGCCGTCATAGCTAGGTTGTGGAAAAATTTTAATTTGAATGCGCAACTTTCGAATAGATTCAAATATAACTTAATTTGGGATTTGATATGTTAGAAAGTAGTCTCAAATGAGTATATGACTGTGGCTTTGGCGAAATATGTACTTTAACTCGGTTCAGTTTGGGAATATCAACTACGCAGAGGTTGAAAAATGTTGGGGAAAGACGGGAACCTTGGAGTAATCTAGATATTATTGCTTTAGGAGTAGAGAGATGGTTGTTTACGGTTATGGAAAATGCTAGATTTTTTTTACGATTTTTGCTTTCCCACTACAAAGTAGAGAGAAAATTATCTAAAATTATGTAGCGCTAAAAAAACGGCGGCCGACAGAAAAAACTCTTATACAGGGCTCTGCTATAAAAAAAATAGGATAAATCCAGTTGCTTCATTTAGGGGAAAATCCTCTAACACATGGTGTAGCCAGAGTCCTAGATACTGAATAATCGATTGAAGGAAAAAATCTACCTGTCCATCCGTCCGTTTGTGAACAGCGCTAAACGGCTAAACCGTTCAATCGATTTTCTCCAAAACAGAAATTCACCTATCGATCTAGCTGATGTCACGGCACTTGAATTTGAAACCGATATTTTAATGTTAGATCTCATGTTCGTTGGAAACCCTGATTTTTTGAAAATTGCATAAGTTCAAAACTTTTTCGCCGTCTTCCTACATTTAAAACATTAAAGATAGAGACGTTTTCCCTTAATGAAATATGTCCATTAAAGATAGATTTTGAAATAAGGCCATTTACAATTTTCCGAAAATGTAAGTACTTTTCGCGTAATTTAGTGTGAAAATGCGGGCGAGAAAGTACGTGCTGTTTTAGCACCACTAGTTATAAATTATTTCTGCAATACGGTGTAGGTTCCCAGAATTTTTATTTTGAAAATTAATGCCTGCTGTCAGACTCTATCGAACAGTCTCCTCTTTCACAGCAACGTCCATTCTCCTCCAGTCAGCATAAATCGTCTGTCCCACCCCCGCCCCAGGGTAGCGATGCCTCCTAGATGTATTGCAAATAGTTCTAATCTCAGTAAAAAAAACATTTTGAGTCAACATTGCGAATCATAGTCCTACGTTTGGCTTGGTCGCTCAGAAACATGAAAAGTGTGGAATGTGGAAAATGTTTCAGTAGTTCAAAAAAGCTTTCAGGACGTACTCACATAGGTATCACTCACGACTTTCTCTGTTGTATATAAGATTTAGGTATTTACGGAAATACCTTTTCTCTTGGAAAATTCAAAATACACCAAATGTAGATTGCTTCACTCACCGAATTGTTACTCAGAACATATAATATTATTAATATAATAATATTAAGCTGCGATGTTAGTCATGAGATTGATCTGAACCTACGTCAACGAGGTGAAAATTTGTCAACAGAATGCGGAGAGAATTCGTCGACTGAATGAGGGAGAAAACTACACTTTTGGCTGGGATTCCTTTTAAGTACTTCCTATCGCAAAGTTGGTTTACCTACTCCTATGCCTCAGTGTCGCGTGCAGAGTTTCATGTCGATTACACATAAAATAAGAAAGTTCATGGCATGAAACTTTCTGAATCTTCCGAGAAAGGAAGTGACTTTCACGATTTTATGGTTTACTCTGCAATACCTGTCAGATTAAGCTCTTTTTCCACGTATTCAAACTTTAATCAGATTAATATCACTTCTATCCATTATATTGACGAGTCATTGTTAGGTGAAATACCTGTTTCCTCGAACGTTTATCGTAAATTTCCATCAAGGAAGGCATGGTGTGAAAAAGATGACGACGAAACAGAAGAATCCTAGGAATGTTGATTTTCTGGAATACACTGGTTCCTGTCAGCATATAATCTCAAAAATTCTTAACATATCATCTTTAATCAAACTCACACAATATAATTGTCTGAGGCAACTGTGAGGCAAGATGAGTCGGCAAACAGCAAATTTCTTCAGATCGTACATTAAAAACACGTGTCACTAATTCGAGAACCTTGGCCTTTCTCGATAAACTTGTCATGTTGCATCATATTCCAACCAATTGACTGTGTTAATGTATTACAGCATCTGAATGTGTTAATATATAAATTAAAAGTATGTGAATGACTTCATTGGAAGATCTAATTTTGAAGAACAGATTTCATTCAGAAAAAAGTCAAACTATCTTCATTAATGTACAAATCAAATAAAATTTAAATTGTTGAAATTTTCGGATCAAGCCATCACCCAGATTGTACGGGGAATATCCATTCTGGTTCATTTTGTATACGGATTAGGTGATAGTGTTAAATACTGAGGGACAATAGAGAAATAGGCAGATGACATGCACAGCAGTCAGACACACAATTCGTATTTCTATCAAAATTTCTACATCAATTTTTTGCAGCATTACGAGTTTATTATTTTCTCTATACTGCACATACGAAAAAGCAAAATGGGTGAAAAAATTGTATACACATGACAAACAATTACCACAAACTGAAGTAGTAAAATATCTTAGTCTGCACCTCGAACGAAGACTAACCTGGAGAGCCCACATCTTAATTAAACGAAAAGGAGATGAACTTAAAAAACTCTATTGAATGATCGTCATAAAATCGTTTTTTTCTCTCTCTGTAATACATTATTAGTATACCAGGCAATATTAAAAGCAGTTTCGACTGACGGAATACAACTCTGGGAAACAGCTAGTGATTCGAATTTTGAAATTCCGCAAAGATATCAGTCTAAAATTCTATGATACGTAACAAATGTACCCTGGTATTATCTAACAGTACTTTACATTCTGATTTGCAAATTCCAACTATCCATCGAGCCATTACAGAATATAGCAAAAGATACGAAAAAGACTCGAAAACCACCCAAATGACCTTGCAGTGAACATCCTGGACAACAGTGAAGACATCAGATTGAAATGACACCACCCCCTAAATCTCAGCCATAGATATAAAATTGCATATTAGTAACAAAGATGACGATGTAATTGCAACGGTCATTGAAAATATGTATTTGCTGGATTAAGTTAAAAAATTCACTTTTTATCTGAGAAGTGCTGTCAAAGGACTACTATTCACTCAAGTTATTTTTATTTATCAGTGGCGTATACTGAGGGCTACCGAGGATACCGGTGGTAGCTCGAGAAAATTACGATAAGAAAAATATCTGACAAGATATATTAAAAATTATAGACCACATTCTTTTTCAGTGGCATTCATTTTTCAAAATTCTATGTAATCTGTTCTTTTGAGATGTGAAATAAATCGCTCGTTAGTCGACGCATCAGTCCCATTAAGAGGCGGCAACAGCGAAGAAACCGCTGGCACTCAGCGACATCCACACCGCGTGCTTTCATTGCATGACTCACTCCCCCTCCTACTGGTAAGAAAGGGCCAGCCAAGGGCTCAGGTTGCCCATTCCCCGAGCGGTTTCTTGACACGCTCGGAGCAGTTCGGAGATTCGGAGGCAGTGGGCAGAAAACGGACAGAGTAAATTAGATGTGCGCTTTTGTGCACGACACACACGAGTAGTGGTGAGTGTACAAATACTTAATGGTCTATATTAAGCGTGTTTTACGGTTTAAAGTTGCAACGTATTAAGTATTTGATAGTGCCAAAGTTAACTACTCTCAGATATTTTCAAAAAATGTCACAGCACACTTCCAGAAGTTTGTCTCTTAACAATGAATATATTGAAAGGCGTTTATTAGAGAAGCCTTTTAATCGCTGTTCGTATAATGAGAAATTGCAAAAAATAGACGTGTTTCGTGTATATATATATATATATATATATATATATATATATATATATATATATTGGTATAATAAAAGTAATACAAACTAGACAAACTACAGATCGAAGATTATGTATAGTTATATAGTTGAAGATAATTTCTAAGTTCAGCGGTAGCCGAGGGCATAAAAGAAGTATACGCCGCTGTTATTTATAAATAATTCACGGAATGTTCATGAAAAGAACAAATTGTAAAAAAACGGTTGATTAATTTTTTTTTTTTAACACTTCGGAAGTCTGCTTCCTCCGAGCGTAGGGCGGACGCTAGCCGCAGTCGGCGACGCGGGCCGGTGGCCGGCGGAGGGCGGCGGCGCGGCGTGGCCGCGTCGAATCGAGCGCGCGGCGAGCGGTCAGGCGCCCGCCCACGCCCGCGGGCGTCCGGCGCTTCGCCCACTTCGCAGACGCGGGCGGCCGCCTCCTTCCGGGTGGGCGCTGCCCAAGCTCCGCCCCCGCTCCCGCGCTGCGTTTTCTCTGCTCTCGTCTCCCTCCCGGGCGTGGTGGCTCAGTGCGTCAACTGATGTCACTGTAGTGCCTCTGACCGGGAGGTTCTAGGTTTGAGATCCGACGGTGGTAGGATTTTTTGACACTAGCTTTTCAGGTAGGACGAATTCAGTTGCTTTCTGGAGGAGAATTCTAGCGGCCGGCTGCTCTGGTCGGTAGTTTTACGTGGTTTCCCCGATCAACACCAGGCGAATGCCGGAGCAGTACCCTAACAAACGGACCGCGAGCGATCTTTCCTTCCTCTTCCTTGTCCTATCCTCTCCCATTACATACACACACACTAACATGCTCTACACTACCATGTATGCCGGGAGACTGGTCGGGAACTTAGAACTTGTCCCGGCTGGGGCGGTGCTCCGGTTGTGGGAGGTACCTGGTTGGGAGAACCCCGCTAGTCGTAGGTCGGCGCCGGATATCGCCATCACGCCGAGGGAAGATCATCGCCTCCTCCCGATGACAAAACATGCTCTACATTTACGGAACTTATGACTTCGTTAGTTGACGCGCCCGGAATCACGAACAATCAATCTCTCGTCTCCCTCCAACGAACGGCTTCTTTCTTTGCCCATTTCACTCATTTTTGCGTTCTCGTGTATGCATTATAGAGAAAGTATACGTGTTTATTGGATAACTTTAAGTGTACATGGCCGAAAGCGTCGGCTTAGCCATACTAGGAAGACCGGTACCCGGAAGCTAGCCCCTATGCCAGTCTGATCTACTTCTTAACAAATTCGTTTTTGTTAAACTGTTGTTGAAAAAAATTCTTTTCGCGAACAGAAAATTTAGAAAAGACAATTGTAACTGTTAATACTGAGATGTAGACCTAGGATACACAAATATGCAATGAACATTTTACTTATAAGAACTTAACATAAGACTTAAAGCTACTATTTCCAAATAATTACAAAAGAATTTAGAAAAGACAATATTTTTTGTTAATATTGAGTTGTACACCTTAGGATACATAAACATACAAAGTTTGCTTGTAAGAACTTAACATGTGATTTGATTCACAAGTATTCATGATTTGATTCAAAGTATTCACTATTCACAAGTATTTACAAATGATAAAGTGATTTTACATGACACAGTACAAAGTAATTAACTCGTAATGCTTCAAAAAATTAATGTCAAAAATTTGACGACGGAAATACGCCAGTTGTGACAGTTGTGAATGTCATCCGCCTAACTGTCTGTTCGTCAATAAACAACACTATCGCCTAAATTGTGAACCAAATAATCCAAATTGGATATTACCCGTTCAATCTGGGCGAGAGCCCGATCCGAAAATTTCAACAATTTAAATTTTTTTAGACATCTACATTAATAAGATAGATTGTTTTTTTTTTCTTAATGAAATCTATTTTTCAAAATTTGATCTTTAAATATCATTCACATAATTCTTAACTGTTGACGGAAGCTGTTGCGATGGCACTGCGGCAGCATTCACATACTTCTGCTGTGTTGCTGGAAAAAGTCCTGACGCTGGAGGATTTTCGTCAATACCTACATAGCTAGAACGAATTCTATGAATGTTGAGATGAATTCCAGCAGCCAGCTTCTTTTTTCATGCTATTGCTAGCAATACCAGATTAATGCCGTACCGTAGGAAAAGAGCTCCGAACCGTGCTCCATGATCCCTTCCTCATCATTTTACACTCCTCTCCCATTACACACACTCACATACTTACATACAGTACACAATCACACTGCTCGGGAGCTTACACCAGTGGGGAATTCTCTGATACACCGCATATATCGCCGATATACCTAGTAATTCGAAGTGTATAAGAAATATTTCGTAAGTTTTGTAAGCTTTAAAGATATTTTGAAACCTTTAAAACATATACGAAAAAAATAATTATGTTTTGCTACCGAGAGCCAGTCAGTCTTCCGCATCCGTCGGCGCTATGAACTGCGGCAGAGTGAGAAGTTTGGTACAGTTCTTAATGCTGTCCCGAGAATTCCCTAGAGAAGGTGAAGGAACCGCATGCCAACCGTGATAGCCTAGGGTTCCTCATATTTCAAGGGTGAGGAGACGAGAGGATGCGCGTCTGGACGGTCGGTAGGCACCGCAAAATAGTGCGGTGAACAGTTCTTCTCTGGTCGTTCGTAAATTACGCTTCTCTCAAGCTTTGTGAAACTTGAGTTAATGATCCAGAAGTTAAAGGTTTGTGTAATTGTCTTAACGAACAATTATTA
>BLKR01006265.1:0-10000 GCA_011170035.1 Teleogryllus occipitalis
CGACTCGAACAGCAGAGTTGCGTTTTAAACAATCACCCGGTATTTAATGGAGGTATTCGCACAAGCGGCGTGTACTGCGACTTTACCATTCCTACCTGAGACAGTTCATCAGCTGTTACGGTGCTATCCAATCGGGACCCTCCACGTCACTACAGTGACGTCACTATGGTGGCGTTCAACCTTCCGATTGAATGGCACCGTAACAGCTGATTTACTATAAGTAAACGACTCGAACAGCAGAGTTGCGTTTTAAACAATCGCCCTGTATTTAAATGGAGGTATTCGCACAAGCGGCGTGTACTGCGACTTTACCATTGCTACCTGAGACGGTTCATCAGCTGTTACGGTGCCATCCAATCGGGACCCTGCACGTCACTACAGTGACGTCACTATGGTGGCGTTCAACTTTCCGATTGAATGGCACCGTAACAGCTGATTTACTATAAGTAAACGACTCGAACAGCAGAGTTGCGTTTTAAACAATCACCCGGTATTTAAATGGAGGTATTCGCACAAGCGGCGTATACTGCGACTTTACCAGTGCTGCTTGTGACATTTCATCAGTTGTTGCGGTGCCATCCAATCGGGATCTTACACGTCACTACAGTGACATCACTATGGTGGCGTTCAACCTTCCGATTGAATGGCACCGCAACAGCTGATTTACTATGAGTAAATCCAAGAATAGTGGCGCTGCTGTGGCGCTCGGTGGCGAACTCTCGCCACCAGCGGACGTAGACGCGGCTTTTCCTTGCTGCCTGCCTTGCGGCCGCCGCCGGCGCCCACAGCGCGGGTGTGACTCACGAATCCTTCCTCTCTCGCGGCCAGTGACGCTCGGCGGTGGCTATACTGAAGCTGCGCGGGGCTTCTCGGAGGGGCCACAGAGCGGCCCCGTGTGAAGGCAGCTTTAGTGTTTGATATTCAAAAGGGAAACACAACTATAAAATAATCTGATAAAAATGGGAATAACGTGCGTATGTTTGCGCTTTCTCCCCGCTTATGTCTTCATAAGCGGCGCCGTGTTGCCGCCGCAACCGCGCAATTTGCGTACGCTCCCACCGTTCACTCCCAACGGAGCCCTGGGGAGCGCCGGTCCCCATCCGCGGAGGGAGCGAGTGGCGGAATGCCGTTACGTGGAAGTGAAGGGGGATGGGAGGGGGAGGGGAGGTGCAACAATGGGCGGGAGGCGTGCGGTCAGCGTCCCCGGCGAGGGCTGCTTTATCAGCGGCTACGATGGGAGCCAGCCCCACCCCCTCCCGCCGGCGCGCCGCTAATTGCGCCTGCCCCTGCGGCACACGCAACCCGTTCATTAGGAGGAGAGCGGCAGCCCGGCCGAGATGGCTCGGCGAGGACTTCCGCTGCCGCTGCAGCGACACTCGCTGGGAGGACCTTGGGTTCGAGTCGACACTCGATACAATAGCTATGTCGAATTCAGCCACTGTCTAGGGGAGAACTCTAGCGGCCGATTGTTCTGATCGGTAGCGGCCGGTTATTCTGGGCGTGTTTGCCGTGGTTTCTCCAATCAACACCAGGTGAATGACGGAGCAGTCCCTTACAAAGGGGCCAAGGACCGCGCGTGATCTTTCCTTCCTCTTCCAAGATATATTCTCTCCCCACTTCAACGCACTTACACTACCAGACATGTTGGGACACCAGTCGGAAGCTTCTCTCGCCGGGGATGATATCCCGCTGACGACGATACATGATGCGCCCGGAAACTCGAGGAACGCACACACCCGCCCATCGGGATGGCAGAGACCTTGCGAAAGGCAGTTGCCACTGTTTATTTCGTCAAGCCAGTTGGAAACGCGCATGTTACTACAGCACTGTAAATGTAACTGATGTACTCAATCTCGAAACGTTCCAATCTTCTGTAATCAATAGTAATGAACTGTAAGTAAATATGAGTTAATGACCGCTATTACAACCTCGACTTATGCAAATTGAATTAAAAGTTCAATAGGCGATTTTAAACTTTCTTGAGATCATCATAAAGATGTTTGTGAGCATCAGTATGTAATATGCTGCTAAGGTTTGCCAGAGATTTTCTGATTTATAGGATAGGGAATAAATGAAAAGTTCTCAAGAGTAAGTAATGAAACACCTCATGACTTACTCTTCGCTCACAACTCATTTTAAGTTGTCTAATCTGTACAACAATCCCCCCAGAAAAATGAAATGATAACAAAAAAGAACGTCAACACATCCCCTGAGAAAACTGACCGGGGGTCCTAGGGTTCGAGTTCCGGTGGTGGCAGAATTTTAGACCTTCGCTACGTAGCTAGGTCGAATATAGCCTCTGTCTGGAAGAGCATTCTAGCACCCGGTCCTCTGATCGGTGGATTTCTGTGGTTTCTTCTGTCAACAACAAGCGAAAGCCGGAGCAGTTTTGAAACTAACGGGCTACGGACCGCGCGCGATCTTCTTTTCCTCTTCCCTGTCCTATTCTCATCTCTTACACTCACACGTACGTACACTATACTACCAAAAATGTCAGGAGACCACTAACGAGCTTACACTTCGAGCTTGTCTTGGTTCAGACGCTGGTGTGACATACGTAGTTGGAGAAAGCCCGCTAGCTGACGTGTAGATCGGCGTCGGGTGTCACCATCCTATCGGGGAAGCTCACCGCCACCTCCAGCGGTAAAACGTGGACTACACTAACGGGACTACTGATACTAGCACTTGACGCGGGCAGAATCACTAATGTATTCATCAATCAAACCCAGAGAATAATTGCACTGTCTGCCAGGCACCGTTTCATTCTCAAGGCAGCGGAGGTCAAGAGCAACTGGGCCCTGCCTCAGTAGTCCAGCCGCCGACTCAAAATTTCGTGCACCAGCTCAGTGTGTCTGTGATAACAACGCTAATGGAGAGCTTCTTCATTGACCCAAGACAAACTTTCTTCGTCCTATTTTCGTCCTTCCTTCGTCAAACCATAGGTTTCTTTCCTTAGCAGGTTCCTTCAGAATTGGAAACTCTGTCTCCATGTTTTCGGGGTAGCGGTATTATAAGGTGTAAAAGTAAAAATAGCAATGCCAAAAAAAAGTCAGAGATCTGCTTTCATTTGTACTTTACATTGCTTCTCCTGGACCAGCACATGCAGTAAATGGCAAATTGAACGAATTCAAAATAAAGGCAAATCACCTCATCTCTTCATTGTTAATTATTTTGTTACTATGAATTATATGTTCATAAACGTATTTAACATTTTATGGGTTTCAATTAATAACAATTTCTGTTAAATTTATGAGTATTTTTAAATTTGAATTTATCTACACGTGTTCCTTTGTTTTTTATCAAATTTAAAGACATCTACCAATGTGGTTATTAGTGACTAAATTGCAATATTTCATTGAGTTTCACAAAACGCATTATAATATAAATCATAACATGTATGTTTTATTGTGTTAGCAATAATATAATTTTTTTAAAAATGTTGTATGCATTTAAGTTTTTGTAAGGATTTTCTTTTTTTCGTATACCTGAAAGTACGAATAGTGGATCTTAAGTAAACCTGTAGGTATCCCAGCTTAACATATAACAAATATATTACATAATTTTGGGATGTATAGATTATAGTAGGTATGTGTATTTTTCGCTTTTAAACTCCAATGAAATAAACATTTATTTACTTTTGCAAAGATTTAAACATCAAGTTTCGCAAGATGAACCACAAAATGGTCTTTTTTTGTCCACTGAATGAATGTGTGTGAACCAGCAATGTCAGCAAAATTTCCTGTGGAGACAAAGAAAACAGCAGAGCATCGGCTGCTGTGGTGTCGCCTATCGGGGGGAGGGGGGAGAGGGGGTTCCTCCCCGCTGCCGTCACCTGATCGCGTCATCCGACTCCCCGTCGCTCTCCGAGGAGCCAGGGGCTTCCCCGGGAGCACATGACTCGTCGCTTCTGGCGCGCGGACTCCTTGCCAACATTCTGGTTCTTTAGACTGTCCGGGGAATTGCCGAAGTAGTCACGAATCACGAACCGCATGTGACACTACAGTTAGTTAATGCCTTATTTTACGTGGCGAGACTCGGGCCATCAGGCCCGCTCTTTCGTCTAACCACGCAAATTTTGCTACGCTCCTTTCACCACCTAGCGGAGAAAGGGAAGGAGGTATTATCTTGGGCGACGAAACAGGCGGATCTCAATTTTGCTCAGAGGATTCTTTTAGGCTTGAGGACCTTTTACATGCAGTAAATCTACTACATGGGACAGCCGGCTTTACTTCCCTTCCGAAGGAAGGCGTACGAAGGATTTTTTGCCCTTAAAAATCTACGGCTTCGATCGGGTTTGAACCCTCGGGTACAACAGTCCAGTACGCTGACCGTTATGCCACCGAATTCGCTCTGCACAGTTGCCTTTGTCCGGGAGGTTCACCGCGGTGGCAGGATTTTCGACACTAGTTTGTCAGCTAGGTCGAATTCTGTGGCTATTTGGAGGAGAATTCTAGCGGTGGGCTGCTCTCATCGGTAGTTTTCCGTGGTTTCTCCGATCAACCCCAGGCGGATGCCGGAGCAGTACCCTAACAAACAGGCCACGGACCGCGCGCGATCTTCCCTTCCTATTCCTTGTCCTATTCTCATTGCTTACTTACAAACACACACACACACACATACACTTACATGCACTTAACTACCATATTAGTCGGGAGTAAGCTTGTCCCAGCTGGGTCGGCGCCTCGCCGGTGGAAGATGCCTGGTTGGGGAAAACCCCGCCAGCCAATGTGTACATCGGCGTCGGATCTCGCCATTCGGTAACAGGGGAAGATCATTGCCACCTCCTGCGATAAAAAACTTGGGCTACACTTACGGAACTAATGACCTTAGCAAATGACGCTCTCAGAATCACTACTCAATCAATGAACCGCATGCAAGTTGAGTAGTGAGATGGGCATTCATTTCCAGAGTTTTCTGTAGAATCAAACTAAATTGTGTCAATCCGTGATACAGCAATCGAGTGGAAAGAGTGATCTATGCCGATATTATTACACTGGCAACAATAATAAAAACAATGCCAGATTCGTAAAATACTTTCGCGGAGTTGACGAAATTGCAAGAACAATATGATTCCTGAAATCAGAATTGAACGGAAAGAGAGGATTGAAATATTGAGCAGATCCATTCGATGAGTCTGCTCAATATTTCGAAAATGTAGGTATGACTCAGAAACGTTTCTAACATTTTTCTATAATGTTCCATATCGTCAGTACATCGGAAATGGGGAATTTTACTCGAAATCAAAAATTTGGCAAAATCGCTATTCACGGAGAGTAAATTAGCACAGCACATTCTAATGAAAATATGTGCATTAAATTCATTAATGAAAGAACGAAAAAGCAGGATAAATAATTTCCTAGAGATGGGGGTTATTGAAGGGCATTGACTACAATGAGTGAATTTAATATTAGACTTGGGAGTAAAAAAAACAAACTCTTAATAATGTTTAGCACTCATGTTCCAAATTTGAAAATGCTTCCCGTTAGCGATGAAGGGCCAATATAACCCATTTCGAAGGTTGGCAAAAGAGACGTTTCCAGATCCCTGTCACTGGACATCAACAAGTGAATGTGTGACGAGGACTTTGACAACCGGGGAACCAAATTTCCCCTGGTCGGTCTGGAAGCTTTCCAATGCTAATTCGGAAACTGAAGTCTTCACACGCTGTGGGCGTACATTCATTCATTCATTCATTCATTCATTCATTCATCCATCAATCATCCATCCATCCATTCATTCATACATTAAGGAAAAGTAATTGGCAATATTGTAGAGATTCCTCGATGAAAAGCTGGGGTGCGGGGCAGATGGCCGCTGCCGCATGGGGCTGAGGGTGGACTAGGGGGAAACTTCCCGGCGGCTAATGAAAAGGTGAGGATTTCACGGGAGCGTCGCGCCCCCTCGCCGCGAGGGAGGCGGCCGGGGCGGCGCGGGCGCGGCGCGGGCGGCGGGGACGACACGCGCGAGGCGCGGGGGCGCACGGGGAGAGGGGGTGGCGGGGGTTGCAGCACGGGGGGCGGAGTGGCTCTGCGGCTTTTGCGAGAATTCCCGATGTTACTCGCATTCCGCCCTCGGCTCCAGCAAGGGCCACCCTCTCCTGGCCCTTCCAGGGGGGAGGGAAACCAACACATAGCATTTCAAGGGCTCTGGTTACGATGGGAAGAACTTGACGACGCCCTGCAACGGGGAGAGCGATAGTAAACAATTGTAGGCCTATTAAGTTGGGGGATTCGAGCAGCGTAAACATGTCATTAAGGAGGAATCTCGTAATCAAGGGTCATATATTCACTAACTACTTAAGTTGTGGGAGCACAAAATTTTGGAGTGAACGATCGTTCAATTAGAGCAATTTTGGTCAATAGAAACATAATAGCATTCACTTTGACTACTCTATTAACCATAGATGGGACCAAAGCAAAATAGTTCAGTCAGAACATACCTAGCGGTCTGCACCAGCAAAAATGCTGCTGAACAAAACCACAAAAACAGATTTCCGAAAAATAGCACATTTCTCGAGAACAATAATTGAAGCGCTCTCGTGCAATACTGCAAATAAAATATTTTAACAAAAAGTGTCTTCATGGATTCTCCAATAACATAGAATAGTATGCATACAGGAAAAATGTTCCATAGATACCGAATGTTACATACATGTTGAAGAAATTGGAAGCAGAATATCCAAATACCGAAACAACTGGTATCAAAACACGCAAAGAATGGATAATACAAGACTACCTGAATTAGCATTACTTTATCAACCGCATGGAAGAAGGGACATGGGGAGACCCAAAAAAAACGATGGAAGGAAAACTTGTGAAGGCGGAACAGGCTCAAGCCTAATCTATGAAGTGCAGAAGAAGACACACCAAGAATATCAAATAAGTTGCTATTGCATAACGCAACACTTGAACAGCAAATATTTAATGGGGGAAGTCTCTTCCTTGCAACCTTCCTTCCAAGCAAGGCTGTCGCCTCATGCCAACTGTGTCGTAAGCAGTGCCGCAGCTAATATGAGTATTCAGTAGGTACGCGCACTACGAGAATAGGCGAAATAACACAATCAGTCACAATTGAAGCTGTTCCATTGTTTTTGGAGTTTTCTAGAGTTCCTGGGTATCTAACGAACCCATAGACAGCTCTCATAGGGCTGGAGGTTGCATACTTTATATAATTTCGGATGTACTACGCATAAATTGATTGTAGACTGTCCAACAGCAGCAAAAATGCTCCTGAACAATAAATAAAACACTCGTTTAACACTAAAAAATTACACAAAACATTCTTCACGAAAACTGCAATATAGTATACACGGTTATACAGTAAAACAAATCTTTAGATACCGAGAATATAAAAAAGTTGATGTTCCAAAACGCAACGAGTGACTCGCAAATATTTAATGGAGGGTGGCCTCTTCTTTCGAGCTTAGATGTCGTGCGTCAGTTGTGTCGCAGAACAGACGCACAAAGCTGAGAAATCGGTTGGTACATGCAACATGAGAAGATATTTAAATGAGGTTATTTGAATATGAGAACCACCTGCCCCGCCACGGAACGCGCGCACGCTGTCGAGGTCGTGCCCTCACACGTCGCCTCGGAAGACGCCACAACCAGCTGCGATGATAGATAAATGTGACGCCAATGCGACGAATGACACAAGTCGCTAGTGTCATATTTCTGGGACGATTGTATAGAGCGATTTTCCTAAGGATGAGCCAAAGTGACAGTTAGTGCTGGCAACATAATTGAAGATTTTGTGGTCGTTGTGCCCTCGAGCCCATTAGACTCCCTTCCTGCATTCGTTCGTTTGCAGTTGGCTAACTTGTAAATGGCTTCGACGCTTACTTTTGTGATGTACTCGTCCGACAAAAATATAGTGTACCGCGTGAAATAATTGAAATTAGGAAGTGCAGTGTCATGTGCTTATCTGTAAAAAATCTTTTTTTATGTAAACATTACATTAAATTTACTGTTTGTGTGATACATATTATGTTTATTTTAAAACCGATACTTGAATGCGAGATGCCTACCGGTGCACGTGTTTCCGGCTTAAAATCATTTTTATTTCTATTTACATTCGTGGCAGTTTTCTTTTACTGATTGTGAGAGCATGTTAAGAGATCTTCCACATACGTAATTTCAATATTTCCCGGACTCGCGTACGTGCATATACCTCAGCGAAACTCGTGGACTTCTGTATACTGATGTTTTCACAGGAGCCATAACCACTTTACGAAGAGGCGTGGGTGAACAGCTGTCGCAGCGGAGGGATACTTCTCTGAATTACATGTGATGTTCACTTGTTACGCGAACTGTCACTTTGGCTCATCCTTAGGAAAATCCTTCTATATCGCTTGGACGTCGCTGCTTACAGAACGCGGTTTTCTGGCAGCGTGCAGTATTTTTTTTTTATACTGCGTAAGCAGTACGTCAGAAAGTAAAAATGGAACACCTCTGTATAACGGACAACAATGTTAATTGTAAAGACTGCTGAAAGGAAATTAAATTGTTCAATTTTTGTCACCGTTCACACACCCTTGTCTCACGTCTATACTCCGATTTGAACGGAGTGGCACTTCAAGGTCATGACCTGGCAGCAGAGTGGGGCCTTGTTATTCAATCGGAGCTCCAATATTTGCTTTGGTGACTTGGCCAGACACGGACGAGGTACCGGATGGACCGTCGCGTTGCAGCAACTCCATGTGGAGTTGGGTTGAAATCCGGACATAATGTTGCTGAGAGATAGTAAATATCCATTATTCTTTAGTAAGCCCTGATAATGGAATAAAAATATACCGAGAGGTCGGCAAACTAATGGTTTAATTTTTTCTACTCCACTCCAACCAAATCCCGTGAATTACATTCCCAAAAATTTTCATCATAACGAAGCTCCCGATGTCCCCCTCCAAGGTGCTGCTCTGTGTAGTGAGTAAATGCATCTCTGTATAGTCTGTGAAGACGGCTGATTGAGTTTCCTGTATTATGAATCTCGCAAGTCAGAAAGACATGGCTTGCATCACGTACCGCTCGGTAGCCCCATTGATTGTCATCGCCTACGCGCTGTTTGTGAAGCGACCAGCGCCCCCGGTGCACTTGAGCAGTCCCCGCCACGCGGCCCGCCGCGCCATGGCGTCGGCGACTGAACCCGTGACGTCACGCATGGGCTCGCACCGGTCGCGAGAGTGCAGCACCGCGCGCTCTACGAGCCTCCGTGGAGGCGAAGCGCGCGAAACCCGAAGCGAACCGCGCGCACAACAGACCGGCATTACACTGTAAAAGATATTTGACGTATATCTTTGATGAAGAACTTTGTGGAAGTGCTTTGAACTTACCCCAAAAAAAAATGGACAAAGAAACTTGACGAACGTATTACATTGCGTCCAATATTTTATGTAGTTTTGCTCGCGATTTACGATGTATAACGCACAAATAGTTGTGTTTGTGCTACTTTATGTTTTGTAATAACTAATCTATGTTTAATGCTGATGAAGGAAAATATAAAGAGGAAACGTTTGAGGGTGAGGCCTTAGAACAACGCTATCCATGGAGATGTTATGGGTCGCACATTGTGAAGCATTAATTAAAAAACTTCAAAATGAAGAATTATGTGAGGATGGATGAGGAAACATTCAATTTTCTTTGTCGTTCCTCCTTTCGAAATAGAGTCCTCTGATTTGCGAGTTAAAAAATTATCTCCCTGAATTAGGCATTTTCCAAACCCCATATTTTCCACTTCTGGGGAAAATGTGTCCTATAAACGTCAATTCGTTGGGTTTTACTTTTGTAGTCCGGATGGACAGTATTATATAAACATTCTAATTGCTCGCACTCTGCAATTAAAACTTTGGTTGAAGCAATACACCTATATCGGACGCCATGTTACGAAATGTATGATAAAACTTGGACGCTTTAGACCACATTTTATCCAAGAAATTTTATAACAGAAATCCTTTATAAAATATTGGCTATTACACCATAATATTTCTTTTATAAAAGATCTTTGA
>BLKR01006265.1:12500-60910 GCA_011170035.1 Teleogryllus occipitalis
GGCTGCTGCCACCACGCGCGCGCACCTCCCGCGCCAGGGGATCTCTTCCCGCGAACGCATCTGCTGGCGACAGCTCGGACAGCTGCAGATGAGCGCGCTGGATTCTGTTCCAGGAATTCCTGTTGGTGAAATTATCGTGAAAAATTCTATTTACACGTTCGCTTTCCCTGGGTCGGAACGTGTATTGCTGTGATAGCTCTAGCATTGAACCGTACGGCCGTCGAAACTTTCTGCAGAACATTTTTTAACAAAATATCGTCACAGTCGGTAGGCAGGTCCTCACATGAAAGTTCGTGTGTCTGCAAAGCACTGGTGCAGAGAAAGCGGCCTTCCAAAAAACGACTCGACGTCGAAATGGTTCTTATATAACAGCGTCATTGAAGATTTCCCACCATACGATTATTGACAAAAATGTTTTTCCAAAGAAGGAGTATCTTCGACCCTCTACAAGTCCTAGACGTTTTAACCATGTAATCTCAACAACCTTGCAATGCGGGGTAAATACTTGAAATTTTACCAATTAACTTTTTAAAGTTTATATAAAGAAATTGCATTCCGATAATTATATTTCAAGAGCAATCGCGGTTAATAAAGGGGGTTCTCTAGAAATATGACCTTATTTCATATGATAATTGAAATACTATAAAACAAATTGAAATACAGGCAAGCTTCGCCACCAAAGTGAGCAATCTAAACCTAACTTTTAATCTGTGATTTATCTAGGTGATATAAATCACTTTCGAGACAATCGCAGAATTTCTTGATCCTCTTATAGTAATTAATTATCAGGTACTATGATGTGACAAATCTCACGATATTGCAGAGATACGAATTTTATATCGATGAATTTACTTCCAAAGGGAATTACTTTCACAGAACGAGGAGAATAATACAATTTGCGACAAACTAAAATCATTCCACGTAGGTGTACGTTTTTTAACGCACTGGCTCAAAAATAACAGTCCCTTCGCGCTAACACATCTAGACTGAATTAAATATAAATAAATTAGATTTGGCTGATCGTATACGAAATGACAATCCTTCTACGAGATGAAACAGGATTAATGTTTTTCTAACGAGTTAAAATATCTGTGATTGTGTGTGTTTCTGCTCGCCCGTGTTGTTGTCACTTGCGGGCAGACGGGCGGGTCGGCGACCCCTCCAGCTGTCTGGTCCCCCCTCTCCCTCCCCACCTGCGCCCGCGCAGCCGGCCCGCCCACTCGCCGCCAGCGCGCGCGGAAGAGGCGGGGAACCGGTGTTGCCGGTGATCTGGGACGTGGTGGCGGAGGCACTGATAGTTGCTGACATTTGAAGCATTGTTATAGGGTTTTCCATTCGTTGCACCGAAACCCACCCTAGTGCAGGGCAGAAACGTCATCGCTCCGCAACAGTGCTGTCCCACACGCGTGAAGGGCAGCTACGAATGAAACGGATTCCGGAACTCAGTCAGTGCGTGTACGCTACGCAGTGAGATTGTTCTTGGTCTGGCACGCTGATGGAACTCGAAAATTAATGATTTGGAATTATGATCATTGTTGTTATTTTTACGGTCTTTTGGTAATTTTTACTTCTTAATTCATAAATTATTAACGTGTAATTTCTTTATTTAAAAACTACGAAAACTTCAAATGTGTATGTGTCGAAATTTCATTTTTCGTGATTTGCCAGTGATCGATATAGTACACAAGATTTTGAACCGAAAGGCTTCGGCAGAATTGTTTGATTATTGAAACCATAAAAATATTATCATGAACATTTCCGCTGGTATATATATATATATATATATATATATATATATATATATATATATATATATATATATATATATATATATCGGCGTGCGAGAAACATTTCTTGGCACATATATTTGAATGATTTTGTAAGGGTCACTTTTTATTTTCACTTTATTACAGTTTCGAAATTGAGACATACCTATACTTTGGTATCTAAATAGCACTGGATTTGTTAACATGAAGGTATTTAAGGTTAAATTTTAGGAAAACGCAAACTGATTTTCCGAACTTCGTGTAAATCACAAACGTTATTTTAAGACATTTCTTGCAAAACCTAATATACTTCATCATTCGAAGTATCCCAACGCGACAGTAGATCCTCAATTGCCTTCACAATTTCACCACGAATCGAAATCAGCATGGATAACTTCCGTACCTAACTTCACAATGACCCGGTGCACTGGACTGCATTGACGGGATCGTCAGTGCAGTTAAGGGCGCCCCGAGTGCGCCCTGGTTCCGTGCGATTGTGCGAATGGAACATGCGCTTCTTTGCACTGGTGCGCTCTAGCGGTCGAATGGAACGCGAAAGCTGCCCTGAGCGCGCACAGGGTGCGCTCTAGTGCGGCGAATGGAAAACGCTATTAATGAGGAGCGGAAAAAAGCAATGTTGTAGGGTGATGTGCCATAAGTTGCAAACCTATTATAGTGCGTTTGTAGGAAAAACAAAGAAAAAACGTTATGTCGAAGACAAAAGTTGTTCTTGTTCAGTCTTTTTCCACGATGAGAGAAAAAGACAACAACAATAAATTCTACATTGCAACCGTGATGATATTCCCTTCTCAATTGAGATTTAATATCATCAAATGTCTCGTCCCCTTTATTTGCCATGTATGAAACTGAAAAAAAACCTTCATAAATCAAATTGATTTCAGAGTCAATAATATAATACTTAATATCAGAAAGTAAGTTGACTGCTCATAAATAAAAATTAAAAGCATTGTCTACATATGAAACTGGATAATAAAGAATATATTTAAATTTTCTATTCATAAATATTCTACATTAAAATAAATTTTATTTTAAGTAAAGAGCTATTAGGGGATTAGTCAACAATATTCCAGAATTCCAACTACTAAAGAAAAAAATTACAAATATTAACAATATATCGAGTTCGCAATTGCTTTACAAGAGAGAAACCCTGAAACATTTCCATTGAAATTTGCAATAACAATAAATAAATCATGGAGTAAAGTGCGCTAGTTCGAATTCTGTAACTAGAAATTATACTTTAATGAAATGGTGATAGTATCCTAGATAACACTACGCGTGCAGCTCGATTCCAGCCGATGATGATGATGATGATGATGATGATGATGATGATGATGAGTTGCTTCGTAACTGTTACAAAGGAACCCCCACGAGATTTTCTTTCGAAAACGGTATTTTAGTTTTTGAAACTAGCAATTGAAACATACCGTAACAAGGGGATACAAGCGATAGCACAAGCATCTGGGGCAGATACACCCTCGTATCCCAGATACTTGGGCTATCGCTTGTAACCCCTTAAAGAAGATGCCGAAGGATGAATGTATCCTCTAAGGAAAAAAAGACGAGAGTCACTTAAAGGCAGAAACACCCGAAGGCTGCCTTGGCGCCACATGTTTACATTTTCGAAAGCGGGCAATTTTCCATTTGGACAAGCGGATATATACAGCGGCTTTCAAATGCTGTCCTTGAATAAAGCTTTGGGATATGCGAATGAAGTCTTCTTGGAAGAAAGAAGGCCCAAGGAACCGCACCCCAGAGCCATGCCAAAATATACAAACATCGTGTAATTCAGACACGTAGTTTTAGGAATGTAGTTTTGAAATAAGCACAAATTTTCTGAGCTCGGGGATGGGGAAGCATTGGGGTGTTTCCTCTTTTTCTCAGTAAAACCATCACGTACAATCTGTAGTTCGTTTGCCATTGGTTTCTATTACAATGATTACAAAGAAATGAATAACTTCTTGTTAGAAAATATAGCCAAAAAGACGCTTGTTGGTATATTTCAAGGAATAAATATTAATGGTAATAAATATTCACTATCTCACTCGCGCTTCCTAAAATCCCGCTCTTGCAAAATAATAATACTGAAATCGAAACTTGCTTCAGAATAGGACCAAAATCGAAATGTTTCATGCTAAAGAGTGGGGGCACTCAGAAAAACGATTTCCAAAAATGTAATAGAAAATTGAAAGAGGTATATCATTTCATCAAGAGGTATATCAGGCATTTCGTACTGAACTTTTTGGGAAACATAATTCGAGTTCGACCCGTTCCCCACCATTTCCTCAGAAAAACAATTTCCAAAAATGTAATAGAAAATCGAAAGAGGGCTCATTTTGTACTGAACTGTTTGCGAAACAATTCGAGTTCAACCCGTACCCCGTCATTTCCCCACTTGTCCCCTCCCAACTTGTGCCCCCTCACGAAAACCTCATTTTATGGGGGCATTTTGTCTCCGAGTTATGTTACTAATGTGTCACAATCTGATTTGTATATCATAATCTGCAAACGTATAATTTTTACTTTCCCGCATTTTATTTAGGTAGTGAGAAGTATTGTAATGACGCAACAAATAACAGCAATTTTTGGACAGAAAACACGTATTGTGGTGCCATGGTGCCGAAAAAGTGGATAAATCTTGTTCCAATACGAAGTAAATTACTTCCTCTAACACCTTGAGTAGTCAGAATCCAAGTTTTGTGGGTTCTTGATATGGGTAGAACAGTCTGTCCGTCTGTTAACAACATTAGCGGATAAACCATTACCTGGATTTTTACCAAATTTGATATTCCCCATCGATCTAGTTGATGTTGTGATATCTTTCAATTTGAAACGGATACATTGATTTTTATGGGGGGAGTGAGTACTTTACATTTTCATGATGCTTTGATATTTTCATTGTTTTCAACAATGGTTTAAAATTTTTATTTTTATTTTTATTTTTTTCTCGGATAAAACAAAAAACACGTATAAAAATGGTACACTTCTCATTTTCGCTGAATTTACTGAATTTCGAAAGTGGTAGAAGTTGAAAATTTCTTTCGGCGTCCTCCTACAACTACAATATTAACGATGGATAATTGTTTCTTAACGTAATCTATTCATAAAGTTAGATATTTAAAAAAGGTCACCTGCATTTTCCAAAAGCCTTAGTAGTTTTCGTGAAATTTGTTTTCAAATAGAGGGAATTTTTTAAATCAGCGCCTTGTTTACGCCTTGTAGCCGCCACGCGCGCTAGGGATGTACAATGTTGGTGATTAGCCACATGAAGCTATATGAACGGAAGTGCAAAGGCTAAACAAGTCAACTGAATCCACTATTAAATATCACAATTTGATACTGATTTCAGTTGACTTGTTTAGCCTTTGCCAAAATACAGAATTATTAAGAAAAACCTAGGACACAGTAAAAAACTAGTTTGAAAACCCAAATATATGAAGAAATGATATAATAAAAATACGACCGACTGGGAAGGACAACCCTAAAGAAAAAATACCGATCTTCCTGCCTCCGAGGCAGAGGAATACTGACTGTATAATTCTAAACAATATGTAACAAGAATTGTATCGCAGCTTCTGGGTCAATGACCCCCATCTCGATCAGGTTTTTCGTCCAGTTTCCCTGATCCATTGAGGAAATCCGCCCCTTGTTTTGCTTCTGGACATAAATGTAACTTCATTATCTGTGCACGTCTTCTACAATTCAGTGGGAAATACAGTTATTCAAATTATCGTTTCCATGTTGTCGCGGCAGGAAGGATTATTCCGAAGGACAACATGGATAAGAGCCCAGAATTTATTGCTTATTTATCCTTGAAAATAGATTTTACTACATGGGAGCTTTTTTTAAAATTCAAGTAGTATATGACTTAAGTGTAGGGATCACAGAATTTTGAAAATGTGCACACAATTCACTTTTCCCCATAGCACGTCATACGCAGTTTTAACTGTTTTTTGACGTAAAATAAATAAATAAATAAATAAATAAATAAAATAAATAAATAAATAAATAAATAAATAAATAAATAAATAAATAAATAAATAAATAAATAAATAAATAAATAAATAAATAAATAAATAAATAAATAAATAAATAAATAAATAAATAAATAAATAAATAAATAAATAAATAAATAAATAAATAAATAAATAAATAAATAAATAAATAAATAAATAAATAAATAAATAAAAAAAAAAAAAATTAAATAAATAAATAAATAAATAAATAAATAAATAAATAAATAAATAAATAAATAAATAAATAAATAAATAAATAAATAAATAAATAAATAAATAAATGGAGGATGCCTATTAAGGCGGGCTGTGCGTACGTACATGCAATAATACACACGCTGTTGGATTATGAGAACGCTATAGGTCGAAACGACCGTAACATATTTTATCTGAGGAACTAATTTCGCTTCCTTCAAGGGGTGTGGGAACTAGAAGAAAGAATCGCGAATTGTCCAACATTTCACCTGATGTTCCCTAAAGGGTCTCCCTAAAATATTTTCGCGGTCTATTAGAGGACCAATTTGAGAACTTATTACTGTCAATAAAGGAAATTTTACATGGAAAAAGCTGAAGTTTAGTATTGAGAAATTTATATAGCATGTTTTCGTGTTCGTGGAAATGAATTATTAAAAAAGAAATTTGATTTCATTCTGCCATTTTTTACGATTTACCCTTTGTATGTAAATAAACAAGATCTAACGGTTTCCCTCAAAACGACTTTCGCCACACGAGAATTTTACTCTCATCTCCCCGTACTTTTCTCAGTACACTGGGCAGGTTGGCCTTCACCGCCCATCAAGCTCCCCAATTTGCGAAGCACAATTCGCAATGCAAAGCGAAATAATTCAGTGTGTCTCAATAATGATGTCATGGTATATAAAATCTTCTCGCGAGAGCTCACAAAATGCAATCATGAATTTAAAAATAGTTCCTCGCGAGGCTTAAGGTCGCTGATCCTTAAATTTTGCTTTTGAGGCAAACAAGATAACTATAGTCTGCACATTCTCGTTATCTTGTGTTGATTTGTTAGTTCAGACAACTTTGGTGTGTTCTCAATGGCAACTGAGGAAGTTGTGACTATTATCCATTTGAATGAGTAGTATCGCATCTGACAGTGACTTCATACTGTGAGTTTCGAGTACTGTTTCTTGAAAGTAACAGGTTTCATCTCTACCAATATAATTTACCCGAAGGAAATGACAAAAATTGTAACTATGTTAATTAATTTTCTAACGGCAATTGTTTAACTAAAATAATATTATATAATTGTTTCACTAAATATTCGTAAATGGTATATAAACATCAATTTTACAAACAGAAAGGCGAGAATATATTGCTTTTCTTTTCTTACATCTATTTTAATTCCCACTAGAGTACAAATCGGTCAAAACAAATGACAGCAAAATTATTTTTAGTTAAAGATAAAATCTGTATTTTCACGATCCACTGAATTCGTAAGAATAGTCTTTCAAACGTACACGAACAGAAAGAAACTGGAGTGTTAAGATTTATTCCACGTAAGATGTGACCCAGAGAGCTTGGCAATACCAACCTCCCGTAAACCACCCGCCATACATACTACATTGACTTAGGGACTTTTGATTACCATTTAAGTTGGAGAAAGTAGGTGCCAACCCCAACGTAAATTCCCCACGTAATGGAAGTACAGCTGCCAGGGACATTTTTTTGGCTGGAGACTGGCATGCATGCGAGCGAAATGAATTTGTGCCAACTTCAACGGTTTCAACCAGCAAAACGTGTGGAGATTGTGAGCTTATGCGAGTGAGCCGCATCCCGCACTTGCGTGCTAAAAAAGCCATTTTTTTTGCGATTTCAGTGCGCGAATTGTTTCCTAAGGAAAATCTTATTGTGCGCTGGGCTTGACATTTTTAGAAATGTCAGGTAATTCCAGAAATAACTCTCCAGTGAAGCAGAAGGGGAAGTGGATTTTATCGAGTGGTGAAAGGCAGGTCCTTCTTAATGTTTATAAGTACAAGAGCGAGAAAAATTCTCGTAAAGAAGTGAAACTTCCTGAGAGCAGTGTCATTGCAAAGGTAGCTGTAATTGTGGGGGTAAGCCATCAATGTCACAATAATTATTAACTTTATTGCATGCCTCAAGAACGTCTTCACAATGAACATGTGTGTGTGAATCATAATTATTTTATTGAAATATATTCATATATTACAGAGCTTATACAACTCTGGCAAACGTTATTAGGGATTATAAGGCAGGAAAATCTATTAAAAGTAAGAAGAGGTAGCGTTCACGACCGTGAGAGATTCAGCTGATGGATTTGCAAGAGAAGCTATTAGCAGATATATTTACCAGGAAGCTGATAATGGTAAGATATTTTATATTTAGAGTAATGATGAAGTATGTGGCTCACTTTTTGAAGACTTTCTAAAGACCTATTCATTTGCAACAGGCAGAAGGCTCTCACTTACAGATGTTTGGCAGTACGTGAAGGAAAAGTATATTTTTTTCATTCAGAGGGTCATGCACAACATTGTACTGAATTATTAAGGAAATTGTTTAGCATGGAGGAAAGGAGACCCAAATATTCGTATTTGTGAGTCAAATTAAATAATTGTAAAGAGGTTATATTTTGTGGCAGACTATATGAAAAATAAGAGAAGTCAAAACCCAAAGACTGTAGTGTACCTTGATGAGACATGGATCTATATGAATGGTAAAAGAGCCCTTTGATAATGTATATTACTGAAAATATATATATTAAATGTATATTACTTATTTGTAAAAATTATGAGACAAAAATATCATTTTCATTAGGTTCAACTACTTATTCGTGGCAACTACCATTAAAGGCACCAGTAAAAGAGTAATTAAAAGACCACCAGAGGGAAGGAGGTTAGTTGTGGTTCATGTAGGAACAAGAGAAGATTTTGTACCAGGTACAAATGTTTTCAGTTTTAATGGCATTATGTACAAACTGAGGCATGTGTACGAAGCATGACATTTTGTAGGTGCTGGTCTGATATATGCTACTGACCTAAAAAGGGGGCAAGATTATCACGGAGCAATGAACAGTTCTACTTTTGAATCCTGGGTTAAGAAACAACTGATTCCTTGCATTCGCAATTTAAGACCTTGCATCATTGTCATGGATAATGCTTCATACCATTCAAGGCAGGTAGAGAGGCATCCAACAACAAAGTGGCGAAAGGATCAACTGATTGTAAGTATCAGAAATGAAATGAAACTATTGTGCTTAATGAAATAAGTAATGTAACCAAAGAAAATTATTTTTAGGAATGGCTGAACCAGCGAGGAGTACGAGTGCCAGAAGCTGCAAATAAAATCTCACATGTTGCCCTGGCGAGCCAACATTGTGAAAGGATAAAAAGGTACCACGAGATACATATCAATGCGTTAAAGAATACATTTCATTAATATTTTGCATCATATTATCTTGTTCTGTTGCATCATTGTAATTAAATATTAAAATATATACTTTAAATATGTACAAATATATGCGTCTACACTTGTGATAAATAAATGATATATAAATCTAATAAATAACTGACCTCAGCAATGTATTGGTAAGGGTATGTAGTTGATGACATGCTGGCTGCAGAAGGGCACACAGTTTTGAGGCTGCCACCATATCATTGCAAATTCAATCCTATTGAACATGTGTGGGGCATTTCAAAAGGGTACTACCACAAAACTGTACGTGAAAGGCCTGGGCAAGGAATGGAGAGAACTAAAGCTGTGTGGAATGAGGCAATAAATCAGGTAAAGTTTTCAATACACCATTATAGAAAAATGGTAAATATATGATAACAGTTATGATTATAATTTTTTTCAAAATTAGTAAAACAAGAAACTAGAAAATTATGTTATGGCATTAACAGGGTCACACCAGAAATGTGGAAGAATTCAGTGGAACATGCAGAAAAAATTATTGAAGAGTATTATGAAAAAGAGGCAGTGGAAGAAGATTATGAAGAAATAGTAGTAAATTTGAGCAGTGCTAGTGGAACTGACACAGCTGAAGAAGGCACAGGAGAGGAAGGGGACACAATTCCATTTGAGCCAATCCCAGGAACATCTTCAATGTGAAAAAATTGAAAAAAATATTAGAGATTCCACAACTTCATCTCAAGAAACATCTGACATATTAATACAACCACCCACAGTTGTTAGAGAACATGTTGGGACCCCCTGTGCAACAGTACAGGTAAGAACTGGAAAATACTCCATTGAGAATTGAAGAAAATTTCATTTCATTAACACATTCTCCCAATTTTCAGTCAATTGTTCCTGCCCGTGCTTCAGTTGTGTGTTTGGATCGAGTAGGATTGCAAAAGTGAAAACAGCGAGTAAGCATTAAAGCGTTTGGAATAAATGTGATAATCTTGTAAAATATGTAACTCAATATTTCAGATGTGCCTCAAATTATAAAACTCCTGCCTCCGTAAAGCGACCACCAAGTCAAGTTTAAGAACAAATTTGGTTACACTGTGCTCCGGAAAAGGTATAGCTTGAATTTACTCGATTATGGAATTGTGGTTATTGCAAGTTGTTACATTAATATTATTACATTACAGTCAATTGTTCCTGCCTGTGCTTCAGTTGTGCGTTTGGATCAACTAGGGTTGCAAAAGTGAAAACAGTGAGTGAGCATTAAAGCGTTTGGAATAAAAGTAATAATTTTGTAAAATATGTAACTTAATATTTCAGATGTGTCTCAAATTATAAAACTCCTGCCTCCGTAAAGCAACCACCAAGTCAAGTTTAAGAAAAAATTTGGTTACACTGTGCCCCAGAAAAGGTATTGCTTGAATTACTTGATTATAGGTGTGTGATTATTGCAGGTTGTAAATTAATATTTTTAAATTACAGTCAATTTTTCCTGCCAGTGCTTCAGTCACTCGGTTTGGTCTGAGAACAGTTGCAATGTGAAAGAAGTGAGTGTGCATTAATAGTTTTAATATGAGTGTGAGATCCTGAGTGAACTCCTGCCTTCTTAATTCAACCAAAGACACTAGTTAAGAGCACCATTTCATTAACATTAATTAACCCCAATGAATTAACAGTTAATCAATTTCCTTTACATTATCCCTGTAATACAATTAATCATTACTGCCAATGCCTCTGAGTTTGTGTTCAGTTTAAGTACGGATGCTAAGTGATATAAATGAATGCACTTCAAAGATTTGACATGTGTGTGAAACATACATTACATTTATAAATGTTTCAGATATGCAATAATGGAGTTCAGAACATACATCATTTTATTTAGATGTTTTGTTCAAATGGTAATCAGTTGTTAAGTGAAATTAGTAAGTATTTATTTCATGATATTATTTGGCATGATATAGAGTAAAATTTAATGTTTACTACTGATGCGCTATATTACTTTTTGGTTATTAACATTTCATTTTAAGTTATTTTTCAGTGATTTTCTATTTATGTTTGTAAATTTTATTGGTTTTGTAGGTAAATTTTTTTTGGTTACATATTATATTGAATACTGTAATGTGAAGCAAAAATTCTTGGGCCAACTTTTCTTCTGGACAATTTTGTTTTTCATATGTTGCAGGAGTTTGAAGTAATATATAAGTTAAGTAGCAATTTTTTTATTTAAATGTGATAATTCCTTTTTTATTTTTTTGTTTTTCATTGCAAGAACATAATTTCCTAGGAATAATTTTTGATCTTATAACAATAACATGTCTGTTTATTGAATTTATCATGATTGGACAATAGATACTGCATTGATTGTTCTATGTTGCAGGGTTGCTGTGTTTACCAGATTATTCATTTTCTAAATATGGAATTTTTTATGTATATTATTTTATGTATTGTAAATGTCTCCATTATTTTGACTTATGTTTCTGTATGCATGCTAGAAATCGGCCCTCAGTCGTCATCCTGATCGGGAGGATGGGTATGCTAACAATATATGTAAAATTTTCAAGTAGTTTATTAATTTGTAAAGTCAGCCAAATTTCTTAATGTTGATTTTTAATGATAATATTTTCACAATCCAATTGAGGATTAATTCACTTTCTTATTCAATTTTTTTTATATATATGGTAGCATACTTACTGCTTTGTTTTCTCCGATCGCTTAAGGTAAATGCCGGGATGTTTTGTAATGTTTGTAAGCCCAGGGACATTAGGCTTTAAAATTGTTGTAAAAATTCAATAATTTTTGTGAAAATAAATTGCTGTGGATCATCGGTTTTCAAGAAATTTTAATGACTGCTCCTTGCAATTTGTCATTAAAATTGACCACGGTGCATCAGTTTATTCTTTACTGAACCTTCACATTATATCAAATCATATATCTGATCAATTCAATTTTCATGAAATTTCAAACATTGTCATTTTCATACAGTAGATTTGTTCATTCCTTAGATATGCTTTGATCGTGGTCATGTGTCGATATTACGTGCATAAAACCATTATTATACAAATATTTCTAGTTCAGTAAAGAATAGTTTTATTTCACTTCATTGTGTACTGTTTGAAAATTAAAATTATTTTGAGTCTTGCATTTCATTTCATCTTTATTCTATAAATTCCGTTTATACCTTTTTTTCCCATTATATATACCTTTTTTTCCAATATATTATAAAATAACATTCTACTATTTAATTTATTCTTCAGTTTCAATAAGATTTTATTAATTCTGAGAGTTCAAATATTTTTAAATTTATAAGTAATTTAATTAAAAGTATTATATTTAATATTATAATTAATAAGAACAAATTTCATATATAAATTATAAATTAAATTATTTTACCATATGCCTGTTGCGATTTATAAGTCGTAAAACAACATTAACAAATCATTTCAGCATATCTAGATTTTTGAATGCGACTACGTACATTTAAACAAGTCGCGTCGGCGCTTTCGCGTTTTATTTCGATGAGGTTGGCAGTGCCGAAACTCCGCCATCTTGAATTTTTAGGGTCTTTTCTTACGTGGAAACACCTATAATGAGACATGCGAAGAAAACCTCCAAATCAAATTACCGTTTTAACGGCGTGTAGTAAAGGAACGGTCTTGGGACATGAATATCGGTGAAGTTTGTGGAGCCTTACAATTATAAAATGTACCATTTGTATTGATAGAAATTACAAATAAACTGTAATGAACAAGCATTTTCTTTCAATTTTATGACCCAATTCATCGAGATCCATAATTCTTCAGGTCAATGTAGAATTTATTTTGATGTCTAGTGCACTGCGCATTCTGTCTAAGGCGGACAGAAGAGGGCAACGTTCGTGTCCTATCATAGCTGCATCGCAAAGTACTAGAGCGGACTCCTCTAGACCGTACAACAAATGAATAGCGCAAGTCGCGACTCTGCCCCGAATGGCGCCTACTAGGGTGAAAGGTTGCCAGCAGGGACTACTTCAACCAAGTCAATAAATCTTGTTGGAAAATTGAGAATTGATTGACAGCCGATCAAAACTCAAAAAAATCTACTCCATAAAAAAGGAAATGCACAAATAATTCAGGAATGCAATATAAACAGGGAATAACTTTGAACACATCTCATACCTAGGTCAATTCATTTTTCATACGAGTATTATACACCTGACATTTTTGAAAACTAAAACTTTCGATTCCCGTCCCTTAGTTACAAGTAGATTTTAGTAGTACAACAGATTCTTTGTTGCATTATTTCTGAATTCGCAATTTTCGAAAATTTAGAGAGTTCAACGAAAATGAGACCTGCGTCGTTCTTTTAAGTGTTGTTTTATCCGTGAAAAAATTTGAAGAAAAAAATTGGAGCTGTTTTTGATAATATGTATTTTTAAGAATTGCATCAATTTCAAGCACAAATTAAGCGAAAATTATTCATTTCCTCAGCCTATTTTTAAAGCACTGTTGTTTTTAAAACAGTGTTTCTTAAAGGCATTAATCTCTATCTTCAATTTGGTAGTTTTGAAATGTTAACTTTTTGCAATTTTCGAAAATAAAGTTCGCCAGAAATGAGACTATCGCTACTTTTTTTTACCATCCTTTGATATATTCAAAGAGAAAATTTAAAGAAAAAAATAAAGCATTTTTGAGGAAAAAAACTGTTAAAAATTATTAAATTGCCTATATTTTACTCAACATTATGCCTAATTGTGCTTAGATAAAATTGATTTAAATATTTATTTCAGTTAGAACTGTACACGACCTTTTTAAAGATCAGTCTTTAAAGAACAGATTTCAATCTTCAATATTGTGGTTATAATAGGCCGCGAAAAAACGTTTGAACTTTTGCAATTTTTGAGAAAATTGGGATTTCAACGAAAATTATACCTGCAACATTCTCTTATGAGCGTTTTACGCTATCCGAAGACAAAGTATATTCCAAAAACGTCTCCTTTGTTTCCAATTTGTATTTATTTCAAAGTAAATACTAATACGTTCGTTTGAATCCATATTTTAAGAAATTTAATTTATTTTTCCTTGATTCAAGGTGGTCCTCTGAGTTTATTCACAATTTTCTTAGATTTTATGTGCATATTTCAAGTTCTTACAGACTGCTATTTATACAATGTTCACAGGTAGTGACGGAACGATCATTTCTCGGACATAACGGTCTCGGCAACAGTGGCGGATCCAGGGGAACATGGGGGCCATGGCCCACTCAAAAGGCCTAGAGTTTTCGTTTGTTATTTTCTTTTATTAGACAAAATTGATTTAAATATTTATTTCGGTTAGAATTATATACTCATTTAAAAAATAATATTACAGAGTATCATATATCACTACCAAAATAATATACAATAGAATAACAAAACAAGATCATATCCAACGCATGCCTCCAGACAGACTTCCCATAATAATGAACACGTATGATCCTAAAGGAAGAAGAAATGTTGGCCGCCCCTTAACAAGATGGAAAGACTCACTCTCTTGATGTGGAAACAGGCCTTAAGGCCTAAACCCATGAAGAAGAAGAAGAAGAAGAAGAAGAAGAAGAACAAAAGTCTATACCCTCCCCTCCATGATCGAGTGGATCCGTCCGTGCTCAGCATGCTGGTCTCGTCGCCGATAGACCGGGAGCGGTAGCTCAGTGCATCAACTGATGTCACTGCAGCGCCTCTGAACGTAGGTCCTAGGTTCGAGTCCTAACGGCGGCAGGATTTTCGACATTAGCTTTTCAGCTAGTTCGAATTCAGTCGCTGTCTGGAGGAGGATTCTAGTGGCCGGCTGCTCTGATCGGTAGTTTTTCGTGGTTTCTCCGATCAACACCAGGCGAATGCCGGAGCAGTACCCTACAAAACGGGCCACGAACCGCGCGCGATCTGTCCTTCCTCTTCCTTGTCCTATCCTCTACCCTTACACACACACACTAACATGCACTACACTGCCACATATCCCGGGAGACCGGTCGGGAGCTTAGAGCTTGTCCCGGCTGGGGCGGTACCCCGCTGGTGGGAGAGTCCTGGTTAGGGGGAAACTCCACTAGCCGACGGTAGGTCGGTGCCGGATCTCGCCCTCCAGCGGGGGAAGATCACCGCCATCTCCCGAAAAAACATGCACTACACTAACGGGACTAATGACCTGAGTAGTTGACGCGCCCGGAAACATGAATCAATCAATCAATTGTCGCCGATAACGACCGGGGACTGACAGTCTGTGTCCTGCTCTAAGTCTTTTCTATTTCCATGTCGCATGCCTTCCCGACTATGTCTATAATTTTGCGCACGCCGCCATTATAAGTTCTCCTTACTTGTGAGTTCGAAGTGTCTCCTGTGAAGATGGTAGACCTGCTTCAGCGTTTGGTTTTACAATTTTTCAAAAATAAAATATGAGTGTTGTTTTTTCAACAGCGAATAGCTTCAGCTTCCCTCTAATGAAGTTGTTGTGTTTGGAATATTGTCATCAGTGTTCACTGCGAGATTTTACCTTCAACTGTTTATTGTATCAGAAAGGGAAGCTAGGCAATCGGTCAAGAAACGTTGCGCGGGTAAACACTGATTTTAAAATCTTAGATGATTTCTTGGAATTTTGTGTTATATGGTAATAATGTTCAACTGCCCTATACCTTTAGTGTTGATGCTATTTTTTTTTCTTTGCTGCTAATCTTTCCTTTGCAGTTGATGCTAATCTTTCCTCAATATTATATCTTGACATCTGTTTCATGCTATTATCGAAACATTATTTTTCACGTAATTTTGAGTTATATCGTTTTCATTTTTTCAAGTTATGGCTTAGTAGAACAAAGGCACAATTTATATAGTATTAGGTAACTGTTACCAAAAATATTGAAAGTATGTGTGACGCGCTATTTGTTTATTAGTGGTTTATGGAGCAATACCATCAGCGTAATACGAACGGACACCATGTTCTTAACCATGTGACCACGACCAATCTTAAGATTCGAGTAGACTGAAACATTTATTTATGAAGGGTTTATATTGTATTAAATTCTAAACACTATTAGCTCTTTCTGTAGTCACGCCAAAGTAGTACCACAGCTGACATCCATATTAATGCGAATGAGCTGCTCTTAGTTCGTGATGTAAATGCAACACACTATACCGCACAGACGATGCTGATCGACCGGAAGTGATATGGTAATGCGTGAATAAGGCATGAATCGAAGCACAGAGTCTCGTTGGCATTATGCAGAATACAAGAGCAAGCTTACGAACCAAGATGGTAGCTACGTCACCCTAACGTGCACCCTTTGAGGTAGCAATCGCATATTACTATATTGTAGGAGCCCGTGGAATATTTCTGGCGAGGGGAACGGAAATTATTGCAGAGATTACTTTCTAAATAGAATTTACCTAAAAGTCACAGAATAAGCGCCAAACACACGCGTGGTACGTACACCATGTACTTAATTTTACGGTTTCAGAATATCATTTATAATCTTTTTATGGAAAATAAATAAGGAACTACTTCTTTCGATAAACAACTTTTAAGTTAAGATCAATTAAATTTTCTTGAGACTTGAGAATGAAAATGAGACTTTCTTCAAAATACAGTCCAAGGCTAGATTTTCAAGTATCTCCCCCAAACAATAGATTGAACAATTTAAGGAAAGGCATTCATCAACCCGTGTGCAGTGCCCGCTGTTAACCATACCTGCGGCAGCTCTTCCAGTTTTTCACGCTTGGTATCACAAGTAATCATATTTTGAGCAATTTTAAGCAATGCAATGCATATCGTTCAGGATATACATCTATTTCGAACTCGGGCACTGCCTTTCAGTGAACACATTTGTTTGATTTCAAAATGAGGTAGAAGAATGATTTGCTTAAAGAAATGATTTATGTTTATTTTATCATTTTTACAGCTTTTGTTAGTTTACTCTTTGAAAGAGTTGTGACCATTACATTATATGTAATTGTAACAAATCTTCCTTTTCATAGCACTGAGAAGCGGTACGTCACGATGACTCCTTTAATAAGAGAGATCTAAGTACTAACAGCCTCGAATGTTGATGTAACCATTGTAACGAATTATTTAATAGCAATATATGATTCATAATCAAGCGAGATACATGATTCATAATTTATAATTCTTTCGATTTTTATTCATATTTCATAGTTTTCACATATTTTCGAGTACATTCGCATTTTCACATATTTAACACGGTATAAACGTTTAAAATACAAAACGAGACTCAAAATTGTTTTCGTAAGAGATGCATGACACACTGTGCAACTGTTCGTACATTATTTATTTTTTTCAATCCTCATTAAACACTTCCATTGCAATTTTTTCTGCCTTGATTCTCCGATGCGAAGGCCTGCGGCCTAAATGATTAAAATATAAATCGACACTCAAAATCGTTTTCGTAAGAGACGTATCAAAAAACACAGCAAAAATGTTGGTACTTTATTTATGTATTTCAACCCTCATAAAACACTCCCATTGCAATTAGTTTCTCCGTTGCGAAGGCTTGCGGCCTCGGAATGTGAGAGCGGCGACAGTTCGGCTGATATGACAGCGGTTTTGTATCTGCGGCACCCTCGCGCAAAGCGCGCTCTGATAACGAAGACCTCCCCCCCGTCCCCCCTGTCGCACGCGGCAGATTTACTGCCCGGGCGATATCGCGCAGGTTCGGCGGCGGCGACGGCGGCAACGGAGACACCGGCTGCGGAAAGGGGTGGGGGCGCTGGAGGAGGAGGAGGGGAAGAGGAGGAGGGGAAGAGGAGGAGGGGGAAGGAGGAGGGGAAAAAGAGGAGGGGACGAGAAGGACGAGGCGGCGGTGGCGGCGAGATGACAGCGGAAAGACTCGAAGGAGCACAAGCAATGAAACAACAGGAATGTAGGCACTGGTTTAATACTCAGTTTCTTGGACCTAAGGATGACCATGGGTTCTGTCAAAAATGGGACTGAAACTATAAAACGACATGAAGCTGAGAGTGGCGTTAAGGAGGATCCGGTAAACGCAGAAGACATGCGGGAGGAATCGTCCCCGATAGATAAGGTTTTCAAATACGGGGTTATGGCCGAATGATCTTTGGGCACACCTAAGATCGGTAACACGTTTGGGGAGTGGGGCACGAAATACTGCAACCCGGTGTCGAAGTTAGGTGGCGACGTTGTATGCCTTGAAAGTAAGAGAAGCATGCGGAAAAGGTGGCGTATATATTAGAAGGCAGAAGAAAAACTGCGCGAGAAATGCAAGGAACGACGACAGCGCGAGAGCAATAAATAGGTCTTCGCCAAAGAACAGACGAGGGATGAGGAAGCGCACGCGCTGCGGTGGAGTGTGGAGGTGCGCGGATGGGAATGTGCGCGGAATGAGCGGGGTTGGGATGGGGGTGGAAGTGCGGTCGCCACACGAACTGCTGAAGCGATTCCCGCGGTGGATTGTTTGATTTTTTCGTGTTTCCGGGCGCGTCAACCGCATTGGTCCCGTTAGTGTAGTGCATGTTTGTTCTCGGGAGATGGCGGCGACCTTCCCCCGCTGGATGGCGAGATCCGGCGCCGACCTACCGTCGGCTACTGGGGTTTCCCCCTAACCAGGACTCTCCCACCAGCGGGGCACCGCCCCAGCCGGGACAAGCTCTAAGCTCCCGACCGGTCTCCCGGAATATGTGGTAGTGTAGTGCATGTTAGTGTAAGTGTGTGTAAGGGGAGAGGACAGGACAAGGAAGAGGAAGGATGGATCGCGCGCGGTCCGTGGCCTGTTTGGTAGGTACTGCTCCGGTATTCGCCTGGTGTTCATCGGAGAAACCACGGAAAACTACCGATCAGAGCAGCTGGCTAGAATTCTTCTCCAGACAGCGACTGCATTCGATCTAGCTGACAAGCTAGTGTCGAAAATCCTGCCGCCGTGGGGAGTGGGAACCTAGGACCTGTTCAGAGGCGCTGCAGTGACATCAGTTGATGCACTGAGCTACCGCTCCCGGTGCCCCGTGGTGGAAATGTGCGCCGGAAGAGCTGGGTTGGGATGGGGGTGGAAGGGCGGTCGTCGCTGAGCAGCTCATCGCCACATGAACTACTGGAGCGTTGCCTTCACGATTCCCATGACTCAGCCGACGGCTCACGAAAAACTGAGCAGATCCTACGCACGTTCTGGAAATAAGGTCGTCACTTTTCACCGTAGTCGGCGGAATATTTTCTTACTCAACTCACTTAGCCGTTTTCATTTTCTTCGCTTCATTTTCATTTCACTTTCCAGAAGTAATTCTTTCGGCAAACGAGAAACTTGCACGGTTGCTACCTCCATATCACAATTTAAAACACTAACTTCTTTTGCAAAAGTTTGTTCTCTTTAGCGCTGAAAAATCGTCCGATTTATTCTCGCCTTGCTTAAGAAAAAACACAACTTATAGTTGAGAAGAAATAAAAGAGGTCATCTTCGTCAACATATTAACTAACTTCTAATAATAATATGTTGTTCTAATAATATGTTGACGAAGATGACCTCTTTTATTTCTTCTCATAAGAACGTCAACCACACCAAATCAGAATTCCCACATTACAAGTTATAGTTGTCTGCCAACCTGAAGGGTACACAAATAAGGCAAGAGAGCCATTTTTGGGCGAGAGGCGAGGCTTCTGGAAGACTGCCGGTCGATTCAGCGGCACCTGCCGTTATCACAGCGATAAGGCAGAGCGTGGCTGCTGCTGCCGACGACGTCAACGCGGCGCTGCGGCTGTCCTTGGCACCACTTCGCTCGAGACTTCCGTCACTTTCTTGTTCAGCCCTTCACTGTTTTATTAACAAAGTGGAGCGATTTTATTGTGTGTTGGGATTGCACTAGCTGAGATCCGTGTTAATGTCAAACGAATCATACCCATGTAATCACATACAGCTAAGTTGCATGATAATTTTTTTATCAGAACAAAATAAACACTCTTTTCATTTCGCACGACTGATTTACTTTCAACATTCCTGCAGGTTTTGTATCTTCCACATATATCATTGAGGACATTTAGGTAAATACATGTTCTCCTCCTTAATCTTCTATGTTGAAAGTTACGTGACAGTTGAAGTGCCGCCCCATAGTTCGCATATATTGCAAATCACCTAAAAATGGATATTTTGATTATGTTGCATGAAATAAATATTTTCGTGGAAACAAATTTAATCACATATTTCACTAAATTTTATATGAATAAATGAATATTTTGAGTATATTCAAGTTCAATACTTTCAGAGTTTTTTGGATGTATGTTGCAAGACGTGCTTGGAATGCAGTGTTTGGTCACACATATCACAACTTGTCAAAACGTCGGAGGGCCATTTCTAATATTGCCGTCGATTCAGGCTAAGACACTCCCACTGATAACACACTCATAACACGAGCGGCTCCTACACTTCCTCCGATTGCACAGACGAAATGTGCGGAGTGATAGATAGGATGACGTCACGTTTTACTGCGAGACTTTCTTGCTCTTGGTTACTGGTATTCATATGCGTAGAAAGTAAATAAATATTTTCGTCGTTTTACACATATTTTTCACTTTTTAAGCACATGAAAAATAAATATTTTCCAGTTTTTTCGCACCTAAAAGTCCGAGTCGTTGATATCACAAAAACCAACTAAAAGCTAAAACATTGCAATTTCACTAAGCACATTTTCATAGTATTTTTGTAGAGGACATACGGAGCGAACGGTCCCTTCCGTAGACTATTTCACGCGAAGGCGCCAGTCATGAAGCTCCGCTTTCGGGAGAAGTAGCTTAGAAGAAGATGCATGCATCAACTTGCTGAACCACACGGCACAAGAGGGCCTTGAAGTTAGGTTAGCGAAGTTTTAAAAAATAATTAAAATTGATCGCAAAATTTTCCGCATTTCGCATGTGACGCAAAAAAGAATCTCACTTCAAGTGATACCGCTATACATATTCTTGATATCAAGTTAGTAGAATATGTACAGCGGGATCAGTTGAAGAGCTTCGTTTTTTTGTGCAACAAATTAGCAAAAAACGACAAATTTGAGACCAATTTAAATTTTTGTAAAAAAACATTGCTACGCCAACTTTACCGTCCTCGGCTCAAGGATTGCCGGAGCAAAAGTAGCCTAGTATGTTGCAGCAACTTCGTGAATGACACGGCACAAGCATTGCGTTCCAGATCCGGGGGTGGGGGTAGGGTTGCCAACAATGTTCAACGTAAAACGAAGGACATTCAATAAGCAACAAAAAACAACCAACCAACACATCAACACGTTCTCTTCTTTCGTCTCTCCATTTGCGATTCAAGTGAAAGATTCGTTCACAAAATGCAGATGAAGATGGTCTGAGCGTCTTTTTTTATTTTCGTGGCTAGACAGAGACACTATCATGCATGCGTGTGTCAGCGTTTAGAAAAAGGATATTCATGTTTTCTATTACAAATTAAATAGTAACCAATACAACGTAGCAGATGTTAGTCACGTGATAAAATAAATGTCAACAAGTGTTACAAATTTACTAAAAGGAGGGCATTTAAAATTCAAAGAAGGACAAGGACTGTCGTGCGACATGGAGGGCGGCTGGCAACGCTAGTGGGGGAGGGGGGTTACTTACGCTGCCAGTGCTCGGCGACGAGCTGCATGGCGTCCCGCAGGCGGCGGCGCCGCTCGGGGGAGGCGTCGCTCGGCCGCTGCTCCATCGCGCCGCGCCGCTCCTCACGCTCATTCGCGGCCGCGCGCACTGGCGACAGGCGACGACGGAGGCGGACGCGGAGGCGGAGGCGGTTATCGGCAGCGTGGGGTTACGGTCACTTACGTAAGACAGAAGGCGGCGCGGAGGAGGCGGCAGCGCAGACACGCACACCGCGCCGCGCCGCTCCGCCCCGCGCGCGCACGCACGAGGATCCCGCACTCTACCACTCGCACGCGGACCCCGCCACACCACGCCCCTCCCCGCCACGCCACTCCTCTTCCCTCCCCGCCTCGCCACGCCCCGCCACGCCACTCCTCTTCCTTCCCCGCCCCGCCCCGCCCCGCCCCGCCACGCCTCGCCACGCCCCGCCACGCCCCGCCACGCCACGCCCCGCCACGCCACGCCACGCCCCGCCACGCCACGCCACGTCCCGCCACACCACGCCACGACACGCCGCGCCACGCCACGCCACGCCACGCCACGCCACGCCACGCCACGCCACGCCCCCTCACACGCAGAACAACACTACATTTCCTATACTGATGTTTCAGAACAATGGGGCTTTACGAATCAATATTTTCTCTTCAATAATAATTAATACGTACAGCCACGTAAAGGAATAAAATTTTTATTAGTTACGGATGTGTCTTGACATCCAGAAGGACGTACTATCCTGATCTGTTAAACGAAACTCCATAAGTTTGTAACAGCAGAGTAACCATATATTTATAACACTGTTGGTACTATTCGATCATTAAAAGAATTTATAATACAGAGGTTCTTCAGTTTTTGTTTTAGACAAGACAAAAGCACTTCATATGGGTTTTTCTATAGTGGTCGATGACATTTAGTCATTGTTACACCTGCATTATAAAATGAATATTTTTAATTCCTTGGAGAATGTCCCTTTCAACAGCGCTCGTGGCCTCAGATGTGTGCTTACCACTGATAAAAAGATTCTGTTTATAAGCCAGGAGGTGTAACAATGGCCTAATGTCATCGGACACTATAGAAAAATCGAAATAAAGACAGCCGGCAACGCCGTTCTACCCACAAGGGATGCGACATCGAGGTTTTCAAAACATCCACGCTTTTAAACAAATATCGATACATTTAACATTGATTTTTAGGCCGATATTTTATAACATCGATTGTTCTGAGCTCAATATTTACTTGACATTTTTTAAATGAAAAATAAAATAATAAAAAATAAAATAATAAAAAATACAATAATTTTAAGATATCTATAATTTGAACACCTTTCACACCTAAGTCTCGAAGAGCGAAAAATCAAGTAATCGAATTTTTGCTAATAAATGTAGTGCATTATTTTTGTATTATCCAACAAGATATTAAACGTTTTATTAATTGTTCTGAGGACTTTTTGACTTCGTTTTGTCAGCTAAATCTCAGATACAAATGAATAAACATGATCATTTTGACATTAAAACGCCCTCCTTTGCATGTGAACGCTGATGTTGGAGTTTACCAAAAACGTTTTACAAACATCTACGTTTAAAATATCGATGGTTTGGGGTCGATGTATTTTGAACGTCGATTTTTATAATTTGAACATCGATGTTTTGTTGTTGATATCTCATTCCTACTACCTACTATGATGCGAAACAGTCCATTTTAATGAACCTCGATCAGGTTTCCTTATCTCGATCAGGTTTTTCGTCCAGTTTCCCAGATCCTTTCGGCGAATGCGAGATGGCGCCTTGTTTTCCTTCTGGACATAAGCTAACTTCATTATCTGCGCACGTCTTCTAGAATTCAGTGGGAAATACAGTTAATCAAATTATCGTTCTCTATGTTGTCGCGGCAGGAAGTGAATTCATTCACGAAGGACATGATTAGGGACAAGAGCCCAAATTTGTTATCGATTTGCGCTTAATTCTTGCCAAAACCTTGCCCAAAACGCTCATTTCTCTCTGTTTTGAGAATTCAAAATGCATATGGTTTGAGGGTAGGGATCTCAGAATTAAGAAAACGTGCAGAGAATACACACTCTCCACATCACGTCATTAACTGTTTTTGACTGTTTTGACGTAAAATAAATAAATAAATAAATAAATAAAACTGAGTCATTTGATTTCATTTATTTATCGTCAAAACACTGTAAAACTTATGTAACGTACATTCAGACCAATAGATAAACGAAGTACTTCGGAAAATGAGGTAATAGAATTTTTACAGGCTCCACTTCAACAGTCGGCTCCTATAAAAACGTTCAATTTAAGTGAAATAAAAGAAACCATTAAAAAGCACATAAACCCTACTAAAAGCCCAGGGACTATCTTATAACTGGTAAAATATTACAAGAATTACCCAAGGAAGCATGTTCATTCATAACACACATCTTTAATGCTATAATAAGTGAGAGCCACTATCCGAACCTATGGAAGTATGCACAAGTGATAGCCACACCAAAACCTGGAAAACCGATTACAGAAACTGCATCATACAGACCATTAAATCTTCTATCGGTTTTACCAAAGGTCTTTGAAAAACTACTTCTACAACGGCTCAATCCAATAATAAATAATACAATACGAGAGTTTCAATATGGATTTCGGGAAGGTCATTCAACAATAGATCAGACACACCGAATAGTAAACAAAATATCTCAGTCTTGAAGAAAAGAAATATCTTTCTGCCGCTTTCTTGGACATACAGCAAGCATTTGACAGGTTCTGGCACGAAGGTCTGTTATTCAAAATCAAACAATTACTCGCACACTCATTCTATCCCTTTTTGAATCATACCTATCCAGTAGCTCTTTTCAAATTAAATATGAAGACGTTTTCTCTGAATTTAAATCAATGATCGCAGGAGTCCCTCAAGGAAGTATCCTTGGACCAATACTGTATGTAATGTTGTAATTCTGAACTACCAACAACAGAATGCACTATGATGGCCACATTCGCTGACGACACAGCAATTGTAGCTGCCAACGAGGACTCAACTCGCGCATCACAACACTAGCAAGCGCACCTGGGCAAGGTAGAAGAGTTGACGAATCAATGGAGAGTAACTATAAACACAGCAAAATCACAACAGACTGCATTTTCACTTCGAAAGAAACAGTGTCCAAACTCGTCAGAGCTCTCAGTAACAACTGTTGTGACTCTAGATAGCCACTTAACCTGGAAACCCCATATCATAAGAAAGAGGAAAGAATCACAAACGAAAGTAAGCAAATTATCATGGCTACTTAATCGAATATATAAGTTCTCCTTATACAACAAAATATTATTGTGCAAAGCAATAATCAAGCCAACATGGACTTACGACATAGAACTATGGGGTACAGCCAGCAAGTCAAACCTGGAGATCCTGAGAAGATTCGAAACAAAAACATAGAGATATTTATACAACGCGCCGTGGTTCGTAACGAACAATAATTTGTACAAAGATTTGAACATGTCAGCTATGGCAGAGACTATCACCGAACAAAGTAAGAGGCATTAGACGAGACTGAGCTACCACCCGAATCAACAATCAGTGAACATGTGTATAGACTAAAGCGTGAACATATTCTAGATTTACCATTTAGATTCACTTAATTCACATTAAACGTTACTTACATCTTGTATACCATTTACTAATTGTTCCTAGTGAATTGATTGTAAATTAGCAATATTGAAAAAAGTATGACGGTGAAGTATTATCTAGTGGTAATGCTTATCTGACAGTACATTTCGAGTTTATGAAAACATTTTGCCCAAAATACATCACGTTTATTTACGTTTTACATTTCAAACACACAACTACTTCCTTCGCATCACCTCTTTTACCACAAACTATTTTTCAACACCACGTTTCGTTTTTTTTTTGTTTTGTTTTGTTTTCTTTTGTTTTGTTGTGTTTGTTTTGTTTTTTTCAATAAATTGGATTGTCATTTTGCATCAAGTTACAAATCAATGATTAATTAAACAATCTAAGACTACATCAATCAATACACTATCAGAATACGCATCTGTGGTTTAAATACGAATCCGCTAAGTTCACCCTCATCAATAACACGAAGAGGGGACACGACGATCTCCAGAAATCTAGTAGCGTTCGAAATGCATTGGAAATGAACAGTCATTTGATCAATATTCAGTTGCAGGTAATCAAAGAAGAATTAAGCATTCTTCCGGAAACTAAGACGTCTAAAAATAACTCTCTATCAGTATCTTAAGAAATAGTACTAAAAATATTGAAGAACCCAAAATATCACCAAGATAAAGAAATTAATAAATAAACGCACAAAGAGACACTGAAACCGAACAATAGCCCAAGTGACCACTCTCTTTTTAGTGTTAATGTGCTCCTTCCACCCCTTTAACTACAATTTTTAAGGCATCATTTTCTTTCGTGACTTTCCCTTTACTCGCATTCCTTATGCACTTCTATTCAAGTTGTTTCTTTCCTATACGTTCTCCCTTCTACACCACCCTCCTTTGGTCTTCTTATCATACTTTCTTTAAGCTATTCCAATTTTTCCTTTTATATGTGCTCACTTCCATCACATTAAATTTACATCCTTCTTTTTCTGTTTCTTTTGTCGACTTCATTTTTTTCTCCGGTCATCTTTAACGTAGCTTTAACGTTGCCGCAGTGGCGCCCTCAAATGAGGCACGAAGGAACCATCAGCCGCGCTCACGCGCCACGCTGCAAGGAACAGAGGCTATAATCGCGTGCTAAGCTTCGAAGCTTGTTTTAATTGCTAAGCGACCGACCTGTTTAGTAGGTCAAAGGAAGCGAACATTTCAGGCCGAGATTAGCACAACTGAAATTAGAAATGAACATTACTATTCCGCGCTGAAAATCAAATGGAAAACGTTCACTTTAGATTAAATCACGGGTTATGCTGGGCAGACCTGAGATAATATTTACACGGAACATGAAGGGATTGTAGAACATTTTTTGCCTTAGTTACACATATTTTTCTTCTCCACTTCGGCTCAGACCGAACTAGGCTTTACTAACCCATAACAGTTGTCTCCGTTCAAAAATATTGAGGTAGAATTGCTGTTTCTCCCCAAAGGACGAACGATTCAAAGCAATGTCTTCATGGAAGTAAAAACGGCGTCTGGTTTTAAAGAAGAAACTAACATTATCGTGTAAAAATCTGGTTAAGTATGGAAAGCATAGATAATAGAAACACGTCTCGACTCGGACCACATGAAAGAAATTTCTTGCAAGCAAGGCAGTCATGCGGGAAGTACAAGAAACACACAGAGTGAATGAATAAACAGGCAATCCTTTCTAACAATGTGTAAGGTTTTCTATTCATGATCTTGCACAAAAATGAAGTCTCACCTAAATTTTTACTTGGCATACTTCACTTATTGTGAATATTGGACTTATGAGTAAAATTCTACGATGTAGACAGCAAAGAATTGATAAAGGAAAGTTATCCTTAGTGATTCGCACTTAAATAGTTTATAATTATTATTATTATTTGTGAATCGCATTAAAGAAGTAAATTACTATTATTATTATTATTATTATTATTACCACTTTAATATATTTTTACATTTGTATAAAATATTACATGTTTGGTCTTTGTATGCATCTGACATGTGGTTGGGCGGAAGAGCGGGCCTGATGGCCCGAGCCTCGCCATATAAATAAAGGCATTATTATTATTATTATTATTATTATTATTATTATTATTATTATTATTATTATTATTATTATTATTATTATTATTATTATTATTATTATTATTATTATTATTATTATTATTATTACGTCATTGCCTTCGGTGATATTTTTAAGTTATTATTTTTTCTCATATTATTATCACAATTATCATTATTAATAATGTCATTTCCCATACAGTCAAGTGATGTGTATTGTAGTATAGTGAAGTGTTAGATAAGCTAAAGGAAAATAAGGACCAAACGTTAATTCAGAGATAATTAGAAACAAAGAACTTATAAAATTCTAATTCAAATTGCAATTCTAACTGTAATAGTTGTATCAGTGGTACTAGTTCGCGGATTCGGTGGTATAACGGTCAGCGTACCGGACTGTTGTACCCGAGTTTGCGGGTTCAAACCCGATCGAAGCCGTGGATTTTTAAGGGCGAAAAAATCCTTCGTACGCCTTCCTTCGGAGGGGAAGTAAAGCCGGCTGTCCCATGTTAGTAGATTTACTGCATGTAAAAGATCCTCAAGCCTAAAATGAAGCCTCTGAGCAAAATTGAGATCCGCCTGTTTCATCGCCCAAGATAATACCTCCTTTCTCCGCTAGGTGGTGAAAGGAGCGTAACGAAATTTGCGTGGTTAGACGGAAGAGCGGGCCTTATGGCCCGAGTCTCGCCACGTAAAATAAGGCATTAACTAAACTAAAACTAAACCTATATATGCCCTAGAAATTTTCCACTTTCTGTTCACTTCCAAAAGTGATCATTTTCTTCTTCTTCTTCATATGCCTCATGCAACATTTCTTCCGTGACACTGTGCATAGAGGGGAGACGAAACAAGTCGGCAAGAGCCGTTGCACGGCGGGACGACGCGGGTGAAAGCGTGGCGAGAGGGGAAGGGGGTCGCAAAGGACAGCGGAGATGAGCATTGTGCAGCGTGAAAAAGGAAACCGAGAGATATAGGGAAGAACTCAAAATAAATGTTATTAACTTCTAGGGAGTGTAGAAAGCTCGAAAATGATCACTTTTTGCCAATTAACGAGAATGAATGAATCTGACTTAAGCCACTGTAAATATCATGCACCCCGTATTCTTATATTTGCTTAGTCTGAATGTTGGTGTAACAGTTTTAAAACGAGCATTCGAACATATATTCCGGGACACTCTGTACAGCGGGGAGAGACGGGACACAAGTGGCGAAGCGAAACAAGTCGGCAAGAGCCGTTGCACGGCGGGGGGGGGGGATGCGGATGTAGGCGAGTGGAGGGGGAAGGGGGGGCGCAAAGAACAACGGAGATGAGCGCCACGCCACGCCAGGCGGAGCGGGCTCGTCGCACCTGCCACCTCGTCTGCCCGCTGTTTACCCGTCGCGCAATCCAGAATATCCGCGCGGGCGGTGGCGCCGGATATGAGAAGAAGGCGCGGGCAGCGGCGCGTCAGCCGGGAAAGCGCCGGAACACGTTCTCCGCGTGCCTTCTCGAAAGCGCCGGAGGTAATTCCATCGCAAAGCGAATTAGCCCCTTCTTGGAATCGCACTGCTGTTTGGAACAAGCTTTATTAAATACACGCTGCACAAGGGAAAGTGCGCTGCAGTTACTTGCAGTGAGCGCGCGGTGCTCCCTTAAATTCCCGAGCCACCTCCCCGTGAAAGAGGTTTAGGTAATTATGAACGCTGTTGAGGTCAAACGCGTAGTGCTACTGTAAGTAAATGAAGTTAGAATCGCATTACTTGATGCAAGAATGTAATTTGTTTATTGAAAAGTCCTGTTTTTCTTTTTAATCTAGATTTTTATTTCAGTTCACAGAATTTCAATGGAAATGCTTTTAAGTGTTATTTGATTAAAATGTAAACATTTTATGGGTGAAGAAGTAAAAGCAAAATTCTAACGTTTCACAAAAATGGACGTAGAAGTTATTTGTTCATAACTATAATTACGATTGAAAAAAGATTCATTATTTAAAAGTGACTGAAAATTGGGTCTTCCTATATACTAGTTCCAAAGACACTTCTTGAAATATTACACCAATATTCAGACTTCTTACTGTTCTAAGCCAATTTAACAATATGAGGGACTGATATTTATAGTGACTTAAGTCAGATTCATCGGTCTTCCAGATTTCAGGTTATATATGGTTTTTTAACCATTTCAACCCTGCTGGCTATATGGCAACATCAGATTCTTGATATTATTTTACTGCTTGAATATCATTTTAACCAATAACTTTCAATTTATGAGAATTATTTCAATCATTTAACAACGTATCACGACATATGTATTTGTTCTGTGGATCTCTGGAGTTACTTTCTCTTCAGTATTAGTGCAAGTTTTATTCACAGTGTTGCTTCGTTGAGTTTTCAGTGATTGTGAATTTCTGAGATATATGTATCTTCTCTTTTGAAGAATATATTTATTTAGGGTACATGATATAACAAATTTATGTAAAGCATTGATAAATATGAAAATATGCACGGGAAATATGTTATTATTTGCCTGTAGCAGGTGTGGATTATGGGTTCATTCCTATGAATCGTACTTGAGTTTAGGTGATGATTAGAGAGAAGATTTTTGTGCTCTAAAAATTTAAAAATTTGCTTTTAGAAATATGCATGTATGACCTTGAAGCTCTTAAATATTCACATTAATATGTAATTAAAATTAGCAATATTTCATTCTTGTATAAACTTTTCTTGCAGAAATTCACAGACATGCACGGAATTATATATACACAAACTTAATATAATCAACTTTACTTCTCCTATGGGTGAAATAAGCGAAGTAAATATTAACCAGTATATTATTGTTCCACTTCTTATTCCTGGTTTAAAAACATATCATATCAAGAACCTACATTTGAACAAGCATTTTATGATCTATAGAAAAGAAGAAGACAAACAAACGCAAACTGTGACAAACTCTTTTGAATTAATTAACTAATTCAAACCGACTGTTCTTCACGCTTTATACGCAAGTGAGAAAAATCATGTGGTCAGAGTCTCCTCCAAACGGGATTTTGAGTTTCTTACAATGCCAAAATTAAATAACATTCTCTAAAATTGTAGAAACGTTAACCTGCAAGCACTGATGTGTCTGAGTTAAGTCATTATGAATCACAGCCCTCCACCCATGTATTGACTTTGTTTGGAAAGTGTCCACTGTCTAGAAGTCAGTCTATTGAGCCTCATCTCTTATTCTCTTGGGAGCAGGCGATCGGCCGTATGTTAAAAGTCTGAGTGTTATGCGGTGCCTTGAGACACAGTCGGCGCCAGGTTCTGGGTCGTGGGCGGCGCCGACGGCGATGGCGCGTGCAGCGGCGAGAGGGGGCGAGGGCGAGGGGGTGGCAAAGGGGTGGCGAGGGGTCGAGGGGGTCGAGGGGGCGAGGGGCGGGATGCGGGGGTGCGGGGCCAGCTGGCGAGGGCGAGGGGGCGAGGGGTCGGGCGGGATGCGGGGGTGCGGGGGGCGAGATGGCGAGGGGGCGAGGGGGGCGAGGGGGGGGGGGGGGGGGGGGGGGGGGGGGGGGGGGGGGGGGGGGGGGTGACGGTTTCCTTCGCGGCGACCGATGCTTGAGACGTGTCCTTCCCGCAGCCCATGAATAAGATGAAGTATCGGTTTTCGTTGTGACATCGACTGTATCGCCAGTGATCGATGGCTATGCGAGCTGCGTGTCTCGAAACATAACTCTCCAGGTGGAGTCTGCCGGCGGGCCGATTCGCCTGCAACCTCCCCCCCCCCCCGGGCGGCTTTTGGCACTCCCTGTGCTCGAAGTTCGGACTCGCGGAACAACCATGTTCACATCAATTCGCAATATTGAAGAGACCACTACGCCAACTCATTTCATAATTTCGAGTTTTTTGAGTGACGTAAATAAATTTAGTAGCAAACAACACAAAGGCTTGTTTTGATTTGATTGATTTTTTTCATGTTTCCGGGCGCGTCAACAACTTTGGTCATTAGTCCCGTTAGTGTAGTTCATGAGTTTGGGTGAACTTCCCCCGCTGATTGCGAGATCCGGCGCCGACCTACCGTCGACTAGTGGAGTTTCCCTCTAACGAGGATTCTCCCACCAGCGGGGCACCGCCCCTGCCGGGACAAGCTCTAAGCTCCCGACCGGTCTCCCGGGATGTGGTAGTGTAATGCATGTTAGTGTAAGTGTGTGTGTAAAGGGGAGAGGATAGGACAAGGAAGAGGAAGGACAGATCGCGCGCGGTCCGTGGCCCGTTTGGTAGGGTACTGCTCCGGCATTTGCCCGGTGTAGATCGGAGAAACTACGGGAAACTACCAATCAGAGCAGCCGACCGCTAGAATTCTCCTCCAGGCAGCGACTGAATTCGATCTAGCTGAAAAGCTAGTGTCGAAAATCCTGCCGCCGTCAGGTCTCGAACCTAGAACCTCCCGGTTAGAAGCGCTGCAGTGACATCAGTTGATGCACTGAGGTACCGCTCCCGGTACAAAGGCTTGTTATTAGATATCATTATTAGATGGTTAAATAATTCGTCACAGAAGGATGTTGAGTTATTTAAAAAGTGTGTTTTTTCTGAACAACATTCACAGTGGATGTTGAATTTAACCTTTATTAAAAACACGCTTAGGAACGCTCAGGTAGGGCTCAGATAGGCTTATGTTTACGAAAAAACGCTCTTAGAAAAATACGCTTAGGGCAAACTTCTGTTGTTTCTTAAGAAAAGATTTTTGTACGTCACTGTATAAAAAGAGGGATTATTTAAATTCTCTGTTTACAGACCATGAAAGCCGCAGTTGAAAAGTGTATTAGCGCGTAGGAGTAAAAACAGCAACACATGCATTCTCACATTATTTCTAAATTTGCAATTCATGAAAATTGAGAAAGTTCAATGAAAATAATACCTATGCCATTATTTCAAGCGTCCTTTGTTCTATTACTGGAAAAAAATAGAAGAAAATATTTCGAGCGAATTTTGTAAAAAGTTTTTCATAACTTGCAATAACTTTAAAAAGAAATTGCGTGAAAACTTACGTTTTTTCAAATAATTGAACATGACCTTATTTTAAGATCTGATTTTCTAGAATATATTTTATTCAAGACTAAAATATCTATCTTTAACTTTGTAGTTTTGAATTGCTAACTTTTTGCAATTTTTGAAAACAGAGAGTTTGCCGGAAATGGGACCACCGTCATTTTTCTACCGTTATTTGAAACATGCGAAGAGAAAATTTAAATAAAACTATTGTATCCGTTTGCGTGAAAAGAATTGTTTAAAAATTGTCTAAACTTCACCAAAATTCCGCGAAAAGTAATTGCAATTTCGAAAAATTGTACATTACCTTCTTTCAAGATGTCTTTAATGAACAGGTTTCCACTAGGGGAAAAATCTCTCTCTTCAATGACGTAAATGTAGCTAAACGCCGAATTTGTTTTCTAATTACCGAAAAATCAGTGATTTTACCGATCAAATAGTATATTTTTATACTAAGTATTCATAAACTTTTACTTCAACTGTGAAATATTTTGAAATATTTTATCGCTTAGTACGCCAAACGCAAATTAAATTTGTATGTGGACAAGATTATACAGGATGTGCGCTTTTCCTCTCTTGTTAGCTTGACAGGCACATACTATTTTTTTCAGCACGTTCGTGTCACCGGCGACAATTAATCAGACCCATAATAAGTAACCACAAATGTATCATTTAATTAGCAAACAACACTTCATCTCGCTCATTAACTAGGATACATTTAACACACAGTCGAAGCAGTCCCCCAAAAACCCGTGCGTTTTTAATTTACCAACATCCCATTCAAAGCATTATTGCAGCCATAATGTCAGTTTGAAGTCCACGCGGGTGGAAATTAGTCTCTTTTCTGACGCATCGGGTGATTAACATGAGCCGTGACGACGGCCGCTGCTATTTAGCAGATGTACAATTTTGTGCGTAATTTCGCCACAGGAGGGCAGTGGTGCGTATTATAGCGATTGCCAGATGTCGATGCTCCCCGAGATGCAAATCGGTGGCAAAAATTAATGATGTGGTATCGCTAGCTGGCGACACACTGTTTCATATTCCCACATCCCCAATGAGTTAGCGCTGGTCGAATGCATCTATCAAAGTATTTAGAATAATTGGAAAATATTTACAAAATCGTTTGTTGACAGTGTTGTGAAAGATTCTGTATTTGCGGTATGTTACTGAGTGTTTAATGATGTCAGAATTGATCTGTGGAAGAAATAAATTATTTTATCTGTGACGATTAAATATTGTTTAAAATTCTCATGTGGGTACTATCTCAAACCTCATTACGATACTAATGTTATTAACTTAATATAAACCAAAGTTTCGGAACAAAATTCAAAACAAAGTAACTATACTGTATTTAGACGAAATAGGAGGAAAAATATGGATTTGAAATATTATAGAATATGTGTGAAATATGGCAAAGATTATGTTTAGTTTAATGTATCAGATCATCACCTTATATCTCACCACGAACAGAATAATAAAACCATGATGTTAAAATTTCAATTGTCACTTTTGATAAAAAACAAAGAAATTTGTAAAATATGATGGCAAATATTCTCATGAAATTATGTTTACTATTCCTCATGTGTTACTTATTTATCAATGTACTACTACTTGTATGTGCTAGAGTTCATGAATAAACGAACAACCCGAAATCGGCGCGGAATTGTCAGTATTTCAATTCCAAGTTCAATTCTCTTAATAGGTTTCAGACCAATTGCTGACCATTCTACTTTTGCAAGCGATACTGTGGTTTGACTTTCCACGAAATCTCATTTAGTGGACGACATCTGCTCTCTGATCGGAGGTTGGTGGCGTATTATAACACGCGCTATAATATACGTTATAATTGAGTTTGCAACTTATAGAAATTCAATTTTATCACTTATAGCCACTAATGTAAAGTAACACCTATAAGACAATTTAATGAAATTATTCGTTAATATGATACATGAGATAGTGAACTCAACGACACTTTTTTGTAGAAAATAGGAAAGAGAGGAAAGAATCAATAGGAGGCACTATTTATATCTTTCAATACACTAATTATGTTGTTATGATCTTCAATTTATACTTCTATTTTCCTTTCTATTAGAGTGAGAATATTTGAAAACGTGGTATTCTCCTTCATTAAAATCAAATTATGCTGAAGACTCAAATAAATACAACGCTACGAAACAACTCGAAGACATTATTGAGAATTCGGTGGATTTCACAGAGTCTAATTTTATGTGAAACAAATTCAATTTTGTCACTTATAGCTATATTAATAAAGTAGCTCCCATTTGACAATTTAATGACATTATTCGTTAATATGATACATCAGATAGTAAACTTTCAACGAAACGTTTTTCCTGGGAAATAGAACAGAGAGGAAAGATTGAATTGGAGGCACTATTTATATTTTTCAATACACTAATTATGTTATGCACTACAATTTTACATTCAATTAGAGTGAGAATATTAGAAAACCAGCTATTCTCCTTCATTCCAATCAAATTATGGTACAGTGTTGAAGACTCAAATAAATACTACGCTACCAAACAACTCGAAAGAATTATTGGAATATTCCTTGTATTTCACAGACCCAATCATATTTTAAATTAAACAAAACCAAAACACGGTTTTTCCCAACCACAGAAAACGTTTAAAAAAACAAACAAATACGTTTCTTAAAGCAATAAAAAAGCATTAATAATGATTAAAATGAGCTGCTTGTGCGGCGCCTGCAGGGAGAGGTACGTGGTGCAAATCCGCGCCGCGTGAGCGCGCCTCGAGGGAGGGGAGGGGGAGGGGGAAGTATGTCGCTGCATAAGGGAGCAGCGCGGCGCGCAGCGATCCGCCTGCGACACGTTCCGCCGCTGCTAATGAGGGCGTGGCCGCGCCGCGCACACCCGCCTCGCCCTCACGTACGCACGCCGCGCGGCGAGGGCGCTCCTGGCGGCGGTGGTGCAAGTGAGAGGGGGCGCCGGTATGGAGTTCTGATGATAAGTGAGCAGTGGCGGTGGTACCAGTGAGAAATGGCGCGATGGCGGGTTGGCGGATTGGGGGATTGACGGAGTAGCGGGGTGGCGGGGTGAGGGGGTGGCGGGGTAGCGGGGTGTCGAGGTGGTGGGGTGGCGGCTTGGCGGGGGCAGGTGCGGCGGGCGGCGCAGCGACGGCGCGGCTGGTGGACGGAGCGGCGGGGCGGCGAAGGTGGGGTGGCGTGGTTGGCGGTGGCGGCTCTGTGCGGTTTGTCAGTGGCGCTTTGGCAGTAAGTGGTGGCTCTTGGCGGGTGGCGTAGTTCATGCAGGACGGTTTATGCGGCGGCCTGGCGCGGCGGCCTAAGGGCGGCGGCCGGCGGGTGGCGGCTCTGCGCGGCTCCGGCAGGCATGGCCTGGCAGGGCGGCGGCCCTGGCGCAGGTGGCGGTCTGGCAGGGTGGCGGGGCTCGGCGGGCAGGCCTGGCGGTGGCGGCTCGGGCGAGCTGATATCTATGGGCAGCAGTGGCGGTATGTATGGTGGCGGGCAGCTGATTATGACGAAGGGTATGAGGTGGAGGGCGGTGGGGAAAAGCGGTTTGGTAGGCGGCGGTTTGCATACATGGGTGCGCCAGTATGGCGGTGTGACGATGTGTGCGGGGTGAACGAGTGGCGGTGGCGCTGGGAGGGACGGTGGTATAAGTGAGAGGTGGCGAAATGGCGAGATGGCGGTGTGGTGGTGTGGTTCGTGAGAGGTGTCTTAGTGCATCAACTGATGTCACTCTAGTCCCTCTGACAGGGAGGTTCTAGCTTCGAGTCCCGACACACCAAGCCCGACATTTGCTTGTCACCTAGGACGAATTCAGTCGCTGTATGGAGGAGAATTCTAGAAGACGGCTGCTCTGATCGGTAGTTTTCCGTGTTTTCTTCGATCAACACCGAGAGAATGCCGGACCAGTACCCTTACACACAGGCCTCGGATCGCGCGCGATCTTTCCTTCATATTCCTTGCCATGTTGAAAGGGGATGCAAAGGAGACAAAACGGACGAGAAATGTCGAGGGCAAATGATGCAAATGAAAATATAGAGAATAGAAAAGATCAAATAATGCCAGAAATGAGTCCCGAAAGAATTTTAGAGATTAAGGTGACGAACGTATGAATTCGGTGGAGTGGAGTAACAAATTTCTTCCAAACTTTGTAAACCTAGGCTTATTAGGAAGTAAGTCTTTCAATTGTAATATCGGTCGTATGTCCTACAATATATTTAGAAATACCACTTTCTCATGAGAAAAATCATAATAATATGAAATACATTTTCTTTGAATAAGAGTACTGACATGACATCTTTAGCTATTACTCATTTATTTTTATGGTTCTTAACGGATGTAGTCCTGTTAAATTCCCTAAGGGACGCCTGCCGTTAAGAGAGACTTAACGTTTCTCTGGGCTAGTTAAGAAGGTACATGATATTAATGATTTACGAAAAAGTACTGACTCAATAGATGAGCATTGCGTTGAATGGAACATAGGCTAAAAATGAGTCAGGGAAGAGTTTCAGAGAGAAAGGTGGTGGGCTGCTCGGGCGATCATAACGTTTGTCGGAAAGCGGTGCAAAACATTATTGTTAGAACGACTGATTCTTTGTGTTTTCAGGCTTGTCCACGGTTTTGGTCATTTTTCCCATACGTTTTGTGCATGTTAAATGGCGGGTGGCGGAAATATTCCCTCCCCTCTACTCTAGGAGTTTCGCCACCGACATTCACGAAAGACTTTCAGATATCTCCCCCCGGAAAGGCGTGCTTTATATCCCAACTGGTCTTGCATCATGTGCATTGGGTTGTGTGTGTAAGGAAAGAGCAAAGGTCCCGGAAGAGGAAGGAAAGAACGCGTATGGTGTGTGGCCCGTTGGTTAGGAGTGCAATGGGGCATGGCTCCGAGATAGGGTGTGTGTGTGTGTGTGTATCTCGTGAGCCACTGCGCATAGGCCCGCCCACTCCGCCTCCATCAACACCGCCGCCTCCACCGTCACCGCCGCCACCACTTCCACCGTTGGCACCCTCGCCACCGCCGCTACCGCCGCCGCCGCTTCTACCGGTTCCACTGCCACCACAGCCGCCATCACCAACTGCGCCACCAACTACACCACTTCCAGCGCCGCCACTGTCGCCACTACCGCCACCGCCACCACCGTCACAACCACTGCCACAGCTGCCACAGATGCTTCTGTCACCACCGCCGCCTCCATCGCCACCATTGTCTCCACCACCTCCAGCACTGTCGCCGTCACCGCCGCCACCAGCGCCACCGCCACCAGCGCCACCCCCACCACCTCCACTAAGCCACCCCCACCACCACCGCCAGAACTGCCACAGATGCCGCTGCCATTGCCCCCGCCGCCGTCACCACCACCGTCGCCACCACCGCCGCTTTTATTGACGTCACCACCACCATCACCTCTGTCACTGCAGCGCTTCGGACCGGGAGGTCCTAGGTTCGTATCCTGACGGCGGCAGGATTTTCGACACTAGCTTTTGAGCTAGGTCAAATACAGTCGCTGTCTGGAGGAGAATTCTAGCGGCCAGCTGCTCTGATCTGTAGTTTTCCGTGGTTTCTCCGATCAACACCAGGCGAATGCCGGAGCAATACTCTAACAAACGGACCGCGCGCGATCTGTCCTTCCTCTTCCTTGTCCTATCATCTCCCCTTACACACACACTTACACTAACATGCACTACACTACCACATATTCCGGGCGACCGGTCGGGAGCTTAGAGCTTGTCCCGGCTGGGGCGGTATCCCGCTGGTGGGAGAGTCCTGGTTAGGGGGAAACCCCACTAGCCGACGGTAGGTCGGCGCCGGATCTCGCCATCCAGCGGGGAAAGATCACCGCCATCTCCCGAGAAAAAAACATGCACTACACAAACGGGACTAATGACCGAAGCAGTTGACGCGCCCGGAAACGCGAAAAAATCAATCAATCAATCAAAAAAAAACATCACCACTATCTCCACCCGCGCCACCCCCACCACCCACGCCACCACCTCCACCGTCACCACCCTCGCCGCCGTTGCGCCACCGCCTCCTCCGCCGGGAGAGAGCGTCCGAGCGCGCCCTCTCGCGCCTCGCCCCCGGAGGCGCTGCGCCGTTTAATCCGCGCCGCTGCGCCGCGCCGCGCTAATCCGGCACGCGGGGCTCATCGCGCGTCTGGCGTGAGGCCGGCCCCGCCCACGCAGCCACTGACCCTCGCACCTGGCGCCAGCGGACGGCGGCTCGCCCACACACCCCACGGCCAGGGTCACCCAGGAAAAACATACAGCGAGTGTAAAAGGTATTCCTACATTAGTGCATTTTGACAATTACTAGTGAGAACCCGTCAAAATTTGACGGTGAGATCTGAGATACATGTAAAATACGGTGCCCAGACTAATGTTCACAATATGTTGCGTTGTTTGGATTTTCAGGGTATAACGAAGATATTTTGTGATGTGGAGTTTCCAAAATTTTGAACATGTATGGCCCATGACCAGGTGGCAATGCAATATCGGCACTAAATGACACAAAAGAAAGAGCACTATTATACTGACGAATATTATTTCTAAAGTTTTTTGATGTGTCATCATCTATAAACAACTTTGATTTCTTCTGGCATATTCATCGAAGGTAAACTTATTTTCCCATTTAAGCAATACAGAGTAAACTCATTTGCAGAATTTCTCTCACATGGGAAGAGCAAAGCATAACAAAACTGACATTTCATAGACAACGACCCAACAGAGAACGAAATGACCTCATCAATACGACTTTACGCTGACTTTCTCTTTCCCTGCGTCCAGTTAATGTACGTTTGCGTCTTTCGGGACGCGTGGGCAACGATCGACATAACCTGTGTACAACTTCACTTCTTAAGTAAAACCGAGCAAAACTCACTGTCCGAATGTTCTCTACAAAATACACCACAAAGCAAATAAATGCCAACTATCAACGCCACAATGCATTTATTACACTGAAACAAAACCTTCACAAATTGTAAACAAATCTCAACAATCAGAAGAAAACATCAAGCAGCGCTACCATGAAGCAGCTTTGGGAGAAAACAATTGCGTATTATAAAAGAATTATTTAATTAATTAATTTACACCGTAAATGTTGGTGAATCAACACTAACAGTATCTGATAACACATCTAGAGATCACGTTCTTTCATTTAAAGGAAAAATACTACAATCGGTTCAGTAGAAGCTCTAAACGAAGCCATGGCAGAATACCTTAATTTTTTAAATATATACTCGTAGATTGTAAAGCCGGCCCGGTGGCCGAGATCGCCAAGACAGTAGTGTCGTAGTGATCTCGGACTGAAGGGCCACGGGTTCTAGTCCCACCTCAGGCATGATCGTATTTATGTTCGTCCTTTCACTCCTTATCATCACCATATCGTTTCATCTCCACAGTTACCATAACGTTAACTCCAATAGTGGTCGCTAATAACCTAGATTTTGATGCGACCTTCAATAACATCCCCCGAAAAGCAATAATTAACTTATAATAACATATTTTCATGATAGTATTAACCTAAGTGTACGGAAAAATTAATGACAAAAACAGCGAAAAAGCAACAAATGTAAAAAGCAGATACAACTGCTGGAACTTCCTGAAATGTGAAATCTCGGGACGCAAAATGTATTCGAACAGCAAAGACAACTGCAATGGTTTTAGCTCCCCTCCGCCTGCACGTAGGAAATTTGTGACGCTAGGAAACGTAGACAGCAGTGACCTTGCATAGGGTTTGATAGATAATTGACAGACGTCTGTGTGTTTTATGGAAAGAAGAAACGGGTCGCAGAGGAAGGGAACGCCATTGGGAAAGACAAAAATTATCATTAGGTTGCATAATCTATGGAAATCGTTGCAAGATATTTCTTATATTTTAAACAGACCAAGGAACATTCTGGGTGTCATTGATAGATTTAGTGTAAGGACAATATTGGAAAACGTGAGAAAATTTGGACCAAAAAAACTTAGTCGATCAGATGGTTGTGCAGTTCTAGGGAATGTGCAGAAAAATCCGCGATTGAGTGCACCAAAAATTCCGAGTGAACTTGAAAATGAATTGCAGATATATGTATGTGAGAGTACTGTGCAAAATGTTTTGAGGCAAAATGGCTACCACGGAAGAGTAGCTACAAGAAAATATTATGTGAATGGAGTCAACAGAAGGAAAAGGAAAGAGTTCGCAATAAAAAAACGTAAATAAAACGAGTGGATTTTGGTTGATTGATTGATTGATTTTTTCGTATTTCCGTGCGCGTCAACTACTGTGGTCATTAGTCCCGTTAGTTTAGTGCATGTTTTTTCGGGATATGGCGGTGATCTTCCCCCGCTGGATTGCGAGATCCGGCGCCGACCTACCGTCGGCTAGTGGGGTTTCCCCCTAACCAGGACCCTCCCACCAACGGGGCACCGCCCCAGTCGGGACAAGCTCTAAGCTCCCGACCGGTCTCCCGGAATATGTGGTAGTGTAGTGCATGTTAGTGTAAGTGTGTGTGTGTGTAAGGGGAGAGGATAGGACAAGGAAGAGGAAGGACAGATCGCGCGCGGTCCGTGGCCCGTTTGGTAGGATACGGCTCCGGCATTCGCCCGGTGTTGATCGGAGAAACCACGGAAAACTGCCGATCAGAGGAGCCGGCCGCTAGAATTCTCCTCCAGACAGCAGCTGAATTCGATCTAGCTGAAGAGCTAGTGTCGAAAATCCTGCCGCCGTCAGGACTCGAACCTAGGACCTGCCGGTTAGAGACGCTGCAGTGACATCAGTTGATGCACTGAGCTACCGCTACCGGTGTGGATTTTGGAAAATGGTTATTTTTATCGACGAAAGCAAATACATCATATTTTCTTCAGATGGAAGACGGATGACTTGTTTACTTTTCGGCACACGTAAGCCAATTAAAACTTTTTGTGTAGAAATCTTTGAATGTACGAATACTTTTTATACTCAATGTAAGTATTACCCGCGCACATTTTCTTGAGCCCTCGCTTCGCTAATTGCGAGAAGAGTGGGGAGTTTGTTTACTTTGGCAAAAGAAATTTTATTTATTTGCAGTTCGTTCTTTCATTCACAATAGTTTCTCTTATACGGAAGCGAACATCTCGGGTTATCTAATTTTATCTGCAACGCTCGTTGCTATCTTTTATTCTTAATTCAACTAACGTTGGAAAAGGAGTGGGGAGAAGGTGTTCCGGGACTCGAGAAAACGTGCGCGTATAATAAATAGATTCGTTCAAGATCGCATTGAGCTAATACTCGGTGGAAAACATGATTTCAATTAGAATTTGAACAATTACAAACCTATTACATGACTAATAAAGCAATGTAGGCTTTCGCGGCTGGAGATACTATTAAGAATACCTTCTGGGCTCGATATGTGTGGTCTATCGGACTTTTTTTGCGTCCAAACGTTTTGTCTGCTACTGCAGCAGACGGGGAGATCACGATGGCGTAGGTTGTCGTGGTCTCTGGTGGAGTGACGTAGACGACCACCCGGACATTGAGTCTCACGGCGCCGTTCACATTGTTAGCTTGAAAGTTCAGGCATTGAGAAGGCGATGCTAAGCTCCTGGTGGCCGGATAACTGGCCACCCACCACTTGGGTCTATGGCGCGCCGACCTTGGAGCAGGATTGGGTGAAGGATGCTTTTCGGAGTACTCCGGATCCCACTTTAAAGTCCGGCGGGAAATTAGTTACCACCCGTCAGGTTGCTCCGGTACCGGCGTTACCCACGTCGTGAGCTGGCGGTACGCATTGTGGAGACGGGATGGGGGCTCCGAGCCTCCTGGACCTTAGTCCAGGTGGCCCCCAGTTAGGCTCTCAGATTCGTCGTGGCAGTGGCCCGATACGGCAAAGAGAAGGGAACTTGTTCGCGGTGTATATGAGTGGCGCATTGTCGAGACTCCGGTACCAGCCTGGATAGCTAGGAGCTCTGAGCTAGCAGCGCGGCGCCTACCCAGGCATTGTATGGGGAGGTTGCCGTGAAGGTAAACTGGGTTCTGGCTGTATCCGGCCGTCAGCCTGTCGGCGTTAGCGTGTCGGCGGGGGGTGCGGATAAAAGCCCAAGAGGCATAGGTGCCCACCCCGGGGACTTGTCCCCCTGATGAGAAGCAGTGAGGATTTGTAGATTACACGGGGTTACTACTACTGCTGCGGCTGACACTGCGTCTACTAAAGATGGCAGCCGCAGTTGCCGACAAAACGTTTGGGCACAAAAAAATGTCAGATCACGACGGCTATCCAGCCCGGAAGGTATTTTTAATACTATTACATGAATATTACAAAACTATTATAAACAACTGCAATTAGAATTCAAAGCTGATAAGTTAGTTCTAATTAATTTGTAATTACCCCTAAATTAACATCTTGTCCTATTTTCCTTTTACTTATAGCATATACAACACTTCACTTCACCCGATATCACTCCATTTCACTACACTACTCACCGTATACAATACTAGTAAATCCTTATCCAATACTTCCAATGTTCCCGACAATGTTAGCATAGTTGAAATGGACGTGTTTGAAGAAAACAATGAAATTTGGATTGCACTCATTCCTGATAAAGTGAATCATATAATAAACGACCACGATGCTACAGCAAACTGAATTCCAATTTGGGCCGTTTTTCACAAGCTGAATATTGAACGTACAAATCATGTAACAATCTGTTGAATACGAACAAGCATTTTTTCTCAGAATAGATATTTTGTGGAGGCAAAGAGGGTAGCGGAATGTTATCTCGGTGTTATCACATTCACTCTATGTCTTTGTCAAGTATCTGTACATATTTAAGTCATACAATTCTTATCAATTCATACATATTACATAAACACATTATTTCATCACAGATATGGTTTTACGAAGCGTAGCATCCCAGATATTTTTACGTGATATTTGTTGTGGAAAAACTGTGTTCGCGGTGAGTTCCCGTTTTTTCTATCTCTCATTCTAAATTTTCCCCATCCTCATTCTCTTCAGTAAAGCCTCACATCACTTTCATATATTTATTAGATTATCATCGATGGGCAGCAATGATTACAGAAGGTAAAGGAACCATGAACTTTAAAAATAAATATGTGTTGTAACGGTATTATAATACCATAAAACGACCTGCTAAAATAAATCTATATTTCTAATTTTCAAAGCGAGTAGACATTGAAAGAACACTACGCAGCCTCCGGTCCTGTGAGTGGTGTCTGTGTTTTAATAAATACCCAAGAACTCGGGAAAAATCCAAAAACACATACAACAGTTTCATTTCATTTTCTGTGTTGTATGACGTTAATTTTGCCTGAAGATGGAAATATTTGATTATCTTAATATACAATTTCTCATACTGAGTGTACCAACAGAATTCTCACTCTTACTGCGGCACGGTTTCCGACTAAGCTAACACCACGTAACAGCAAGGTTCTAAAGAAGAGTCCACCAAATAAAATTATTTGTTATTCACGTGCTGCATTATGTAGAAGCACGTCTCTTGCTATTCTTATTCTTAGTGCGTAACAAACTGTTCTTTATATAATATTACTACATTATTTGAAGTCATTTAAATCAATTTTACTCACAAATGCAATAATGTTTACAAATAGCAGGAAATGTGTATAATAACGGCGTGAGGGAAATTTTAAAAGAATGCATTTGTGTACTTTAGTGTACTTTATCTGATGCTCAGGACAATGAGTTTGTTCCTTTTTAAAACACCATTTATGAGGTTTTGTTCAGCAGCATTTTTGGTGCTGCGATCCACTAGTTGTCAATTTCCATATATATTGCATGAAGCTCAGTCCCCTTGCGGTCATCATCCTCCGCTTCCCTGCCGGCCACCGCCCCCCCTCGCCCGGGGGATGACGAGGAGTTAGCGGCGCCTGCGGTGGCGGCTCGGACACGCGCGGAGCCGCGGGCCGTTGACGCCGGGAGCGCTGACGCCACCCACGCCACGACCACGCCCCCCTCCGCCCACGCAAAGCCCCGCGCGGCCCAGGACTCCTGTACCGCCGCCGCCGCGCAGCGGAAATCTCACTAAGATTGCCCATGGACGATTTGCACGATTTCTTCTGACGCACGATTCCAGAGTTTTAGGAAATGCACAGTGAATATTTTTCAACACACACTGACGATTTACACGCTTCCTTTTGACGATCCAACGATTTACACGCTTCCTTTTGACGAATCACTCGAGAGATTCAGCACGTGCACCATGTGGCATTTGGAATCCAATCTACCCGATTTACACACTTCCTTTTGACGAATTATTCGAGAGATTCAGCACTTGCAACGTCTGCCTTTTGGAATCCCATCTACCCACGCGGAGACGTCGGCCCCTCCGCCCACGCAAAGCCCCGCGCTGCCCAGGTCTCCTGCACCGCAGCCGCCAAGTGCAGGGGAAATCTGACTAAGATTGCCCATGTACGATTTGCACGCTTTCATTTGACGCACGATTCCAGAGTTTCAGGAAATGCACAGTGTACCTTTTTCAACACACTTCGATTTACACGCTTCCTTTTGACGATCCAACGATTTACACGCTTCCTTTTGACGAATTATTCGAGAGATTCAGCACATGCACAGTGTGGCATTTGGAATCCAATCTACCCGATTTACACGCTTCCTTTTGACGAATCATTCGAGAGATTCAGCACTTGCAACGTCTGGCTTTTGGAATCCGCAGCGGATCATCGCACTAAGATTGCACATGTACGATTTGCACGCTTTCATTTGACGCACGATTCCAGAGTTTTAGGAAATGCACAGTGTACCTTTTTCAACACACTTCGATTTACACGCTTTCTTTTGACGATCCAACGATTTACACGCATCCTTTTGACGAATCATTCTAGAGATTCAGCACGTGCACCGTGTGGCTTTTGGACTCCCACATACCCACGCGGCGTCTTCGGCTCCTACCCCCATGCAAAGATTCGTGCGGCCCAGTGCTCCTGTACCGCAGCCGCCAAGCGCAGCGGAAATCGCACTAAGATTGCCCGTGTACGATTTGCACGCTTTCATTTGACGCACGATTCCAGCGCTTGAGAAAATGCACAGTGAATATTTTTCAACACACTCTAACGATTTACACGCTTCCTTTTGACGAATCATTCGAGAGATTCAGAACGTGCACCGTCTGGTTTTTGGGATCCCATCTACCCGATTTACACACTTTCTTTTGACGAATCATTCTAGAGATTCAGAACGTGCACTGTGTGGCTTTTCGAAGACCATCTTTACGCTTATTTTTGACGAACAATTCCAGAGCTTTAGAGCATGCACAGTGCACCTTCTTGAACATAATCTACTCGATTTAAACGCTTCCTTTTGACGAATCATTCGAGAGATTCAGCACATGCACCGTGTGGCTTTTGGAATCCCATCTACCCGATTTACACGCTTCCTTTTGACGAATCATTCTAGAGATTCAGAACGTGCACTGTGTGGCTTTTCGAAGACCATCTTTACGCTTTTCTTTGACGAAAAATTCCAGAGCTTTAGAGAATGCGCAGTGCATCTTCTTGAACATCATATTCCAGATTTACACGTTTTCTTTTGACGAATTATTCAAGAGCTTCAGCGCGTGCACCGTGTGGCTTTTGGAATCCCATCTACCCACGCGGTGTCCTCGGCCCCTCCGCCCACGCAAAGCCCCGCGCGGCCCAGGGCTCCTGTACCGCAGCCGCCAACCGCAGCGGAAATCTGACTAAGATTGCCCGTGTACGATTTGCACGATTTCTTTTGACGCACGATTCCAGCGCTTGAGAAAATGCACAGTGAATATTTTTCAACACACTCTAACGATTTACACGTTTCCTTTTGACGAATCATTCTAGAGATTCAGAACGTGCACTGTGTGGCTTTTCGAAGACCATCTTTACGCTTCTTTTTGACGAATAATTCCAGAGCTTTAGAGCATGCACAGTGCATCTTCTTGAACATCATGTTCCAGATTTACACGTTTTCTTTTGACGAATTATTCAAGAGCTTCAGCGCGTGCACCGTGTGGCTTTTGGGATCCCATCTACCCGATTTACACACTTTCTTTTGCCGAATCATTCTAGAGATTCAGAACGTCCACTGTGTGGCTTTTCGAAGACCATCTTTACGCTTCTCTTTGACGAAAAATTCCAGAGCTTTAGAGCATGCACAGTGCATCTTCTTGAACATCATGTTCCAGATTTACACGTTTTCTTTTGACGAATTATTCAAGAGCTTCAGCGCGTGCACCGTGTGGCTTTTGGGATCCCATCTACCCGATTTACACACTTTCTTTTGCCGAATCATTCTAGAGATTCAGAACGTCCACTGTGTGGCTTTTCGAAGACCATCTTTACGCTTCTCTTTGACGAAAAATTCCAGAGCTTTAGAGCATGCACAGTGCATCTTCTTGAACATCATGTTCCAGATTTACACGTTTTCTTTTGACGAATTATTCAAGAGCTTCAGCACGTGCACCGTGTGGCTTTTGGAATCACATATATCCGATTTAGCCTCTTCCTTCTGACGAATTATTCGAGAGATTCAGCACGTGCACCGTGTGGCTTTTGGAATCCAATCTACCCGATTTACACGCTTCCTTTCGACGAATCATTCGAGAGATTCAGCACGTCCACCATTGGTTTTTGGACTCTCACCTACCCACGCGGCGTCCTCGGCCCCTATGCCCACGCAAAGCCCGTGCGGCCCAGGGCTCCTGTACCGCAGCCGCCAAGCGCAGTGGAAATCTGACTAAAATTGCCCATGTACGATTTCTTTTGACGCACGATTCCAGAGCTTTAGAGCATGCACAGTGTGGCTTCTTGAACACCATCTACCCGATTTACACGCTTTCTTTCAACAAATTATTTGAGACATTCAGCACGTGCACTGTGTGGCTTTTGGAATCCCATCTACCCGATTTACACGCTTCCTTTTGACGAATCATTCGAGAGATTCAGAACGTGCACCGTGTGGCTTTTGGAATTCCATCTACCCACGCGACGTCCTCGGCCCCTACGCCCACGCAAAGCTCCGTGCAGCCCAGGGTTCCTGTACTGCAGCCGCCAAGCGTAACGAAAATCCGCCTAAGATTGCCCATTTATGTTTTGCATTTATGATTTTCATTTGACGAACGATTCTGAAGTTTTGAACATGCACAATGTACGTTCTTGAACCTCATCTACCCGATTTACATGCTCCCTTTTGACGAACGATTCCAGAGCTGTAGAGCATGCACAGTGTACCTTCTTGAACACCACATACCCCATTTAAACACCTTCTTTTGACGAATTAATCTAGAGCATCAGCACGTGCACCGTGTGGCTTTTGGAACCCCATCTACTCGATATACACGCTTCCTTTTGGCGAATTATTCGAGAACTTTAGCACATGCACCGTGTGACGTTTGGAACCTCATCTACCCGTTTTACATGCTTTCTTTCAACGCACGATTCCGGAGCTTTAGCGCCTGCGCAATGTGGCTTCTGGAACCCGACCTACCCGATTTTTACGCATCCTTTTACGAAAGACTCCCCAGTTTTAGGATACGCAGGCAGGGTTAATGCCCTTTTCGTCAAAAGGAAGCGTGAAAACTGAGTCTAACGATCTGCAATTTCGACAACCGCTAATCTGTTGCAGTAGTGACTCGTGGTCACATAAATTACAGATATTAAACATTAGTAGTGTCAAATATCTCGAATGCAACAACTAAAAATCGCTATGATTTCTCCTCCTGGATTTTATATATTGTTAAAAGTGATCGAGGAACTCTGAAAAAAGTTTTCCTATTACTGCACTGTAACACTCTTCAATTCAATCAGTAGAACAGTTGTTACCGTACTCATATTATGTACGAAATATTTTGTTAACAATTTGTTTACAATATACCAGCATATTTTTTTAATAAAATTCACCCATTGCACAAAGAATACATTCAAAATGTTTCTGCATAATAGTTAA